>JAOSBK010000009.1:19656006-19676958 GCA_027568895.1 Erythroxylum shatona | reverse complement strand
GCTCATGCTTTATAAGGGTTAAATGAATTAACCCTACAGGGTAAGACGTACATGTTTTATGTTTTCGAAGAGTGTGGAAAAACATTTACTAGGGAAAAATGAAGAAGATCTTGTTTCATGATTTCGCAAGCGTTGAAGCAAGAAGATGAATCGTTGTCGTTTAAGGAATTTCCATAGGTTTGAGGTTACGTTAATGATCCGAGGTTGGGTTCTGGAAACGGTGCCCAACATTAAATCCCTAAATTTGTCAATTCCCTCCTCCCAGATGCACACACTCTTGTTTATCTATTTGTTGCCATTGTTTAATCCCTCAACCCTTGCTACTTAAACCATCCATTGGATGCTTTCTTTTAAATAGGAGTTGCTGCAATCTTCCTGTGACATTTTTGTTTCATTATAGTAAGGTCATCTCCATGTTATGGATTCCATTGGAGTGATACTAAACATCTTTTCGTTTCTTTTGCCATTTTGACACCCTACCAGTGAATAGTTTCTCTCGCAACCTAGAAATGGTTTATTTGGGTTGACATAATCAAAACTAGGAAGAAATGGATAGTATGGTTGATTATCATTGTATATGTGGAAGTTGTTGCAAAAAGTAGTAGCCATTTATTTGACAATAATCTTTGGGTGTCTAAATGGTTGCAAAAAGCAGTAGCCATTTATTTGATAGTAACCTTTGGGTGTCTCCCACTTAATATTTTGTTTGGGTTTGTTTCTTCCATTATACCAATGAGCATATAATTTAAAAACTCCATTAGTTTCAAAAGTTGACACAACGTCGTTTTGTTAATCTTTATAACTTGTGTTAATTAAGACTAACGTGTGTCTTAGTAATTCGGGTTTTCGGAACATGTGGCAAACTACGTTAGTAAAGATAACGAAGACACTAACGTCAATTTAGAATTTTAAAAAATTGAATTGTACATTTAATTGTTACTTTTTAAAGTTCATATTATTATTACAAAATTAGATAAAGATTGAGATTTTTATGTAATTGATCCTAGAATAAACGTGAAACTTTTCTATTTTTTTGAAAGTCAAGATCACATAAATTTTATAACATGATTAACATATAAAATATAATAAAGCATGAATCATTATTCATATCTTATTGTGAAACTTTTCCCTCGCATTATTTCTAAAATTAGTTAATCACCATCATTGTAATTGCACACATGTCTGATCTCTAACAATACCCATATGAACAAGTTAAGAAAACTCTAATACATATGGTAACTAAGAATGAAGACGTAGGAATAAGTTTGTAATAAGAACGAAGACGTAGGAATAAGTTTGCAACTTACATTCCTTAATTTTTACTTGTTTGGTTGTTTATAATGGATAAGGTAAGGATTGATAAATTTAGAATGAATTTTAAATAATTATGAATTTTTATAGATAGGTGCGCATATAGCTTGGAATCAGATATCAGGAATAACAAATAAATAGCTATAGGAAAACATAACTTCTTTTTTTCTTCTTTTTTCTTTATATTTCATTTCAACTAAAACTTGCTATTTGAGAATTTAAGATCAGTTTATTTATTTAAACAATACATCATTTTGATTTATTCTTATTAGAATATTATTATCAACATTGCAATTTACTTTATTTAATTTATTTAATAATTATTTTATTTTATTTCAATGATTTCATATCATAAAATAAGTTCATTATGGTTTTTTTAATTTTATTCTTATAATAAAAATCATACATGATTAATTAAAATTAATAATTTATTGAATCATTAAAAATAATTTTAATTATTTATTTATTAAATGAATTTTTTAATAATAATAATAATAATAATAATAAATATTTTAATGATTTATATAAAAAATCAATCATATAATAATAAAAAAGTAAAAATTTTCATTATCATTCTTAATATTTGATACCAATTACTGATATAATTATTAACTTCTATAATCTCATTTATAATACTTATATGTCAAACACGCATAATCAGTAATTCTATTTATATTCTAGTTCCCACTTTTCATTTTTATTCTAGTTCCTTCATTACTGATTACCCATTGATACCTAAAATTTATTTAAATAGAGTAGGCAATAAGTGCTAGTTACTTAGAGTCCACGTCTATTCATAATAAGGTTTGAACCTTTTGGTAATTTAATTAAAATAAATTCTAATCCAATTAAACTTTAATTATAATTATAATTCAATATCAATTAGACTTAAATAAAATTCAATATCTCATATTGGTCCTTGTTTATTAATACCTCATATTTTAATCCTAAAGTTTCTCAAATTTTATAATCAAGTCCAACTTAACAAAAAAAAAACCTTTTCTATCATCAATCATTCTTTATATATGATTCATTAATTTCTTAAATATGTTAGCAATAGATATAAATTATAACCCTAAATCATATTCAAGATTAGATAATTTAAACTCCTTTAATTCTCTAATTAAATAATTTATATCTATAAATCAAGATTGACATTTAACAATGCATCATGATTATCAAAATATTAGGAATGTCAATGAGATTTTGAATAATCTTTTTGTGCATGATTTTTCACTTAATTCAATTCTTTTAACAAACAATACTCTAATTAGACATAAATCATGAATTTAGCATCTATTACTTTTAAAATTAATGTTTATTCTTTTTTTGGTCTAATCATATTACTTATCCATAATTAGTGATTGAATATATTAATAAAATTTTAAAAACTAAAATTTAAAGTGTTATTTCATCTTAACCAATATGTTTTTGAATTAATACTAATCAAGAATAAAAAAGTATTCACCAGATTCATTGTTAGGATGATAAATTTTATATTGATTATTTAACTACTTCTATATAGCTCATGTTATATTCAATAACTACTGATTAGGTTATCTTTAACTGATATAAATTATAAGTAGTATCAGAACATAATAATCCCTATATGAAATACTTTCGAGATTATAAGCTAAAGTATCACTTATATAATCATCACAATAAGAATTTTCTATAGAGATACAACTAATATTTTCAAATGGAATTCTTATAAGGGGGTTATTTTAGTGAACTTGTTATCTAACAAGTGTCTACATATTTGTTTAGGTATCTTTATACGACAGTCTATAAGATCGACTACTTTTAGAGTCTCTTTCGTGTCATTTTCTGGTACTAAAAAAGATCTTATTGTATTGAACATTGAAAGCCACAGGCATTTATGCTCAAATCTTTGTTCAAGATCAAAATCATTTCTAAATATGTACTATTATTTTGAGATTCGTCGTTAAGAGCCCAAACAATATTGGAAAGGTGCTTTAATTTATGAAGTTTCTTGGTAAATCTATAATGAAAAATCATAGAATTAGCAAACAAAATTTGGTACATTCACCTAACAATAACAAATTAATTACAGATTTCTTGAGTACGTACAAAACTTACATACTCAACTAATTAGAAATGTTTTGAGAATATACAAAAATTACTCGCTTAATTGAATTTTGGAGAAAAATGAATGTCACTTAAAATTACACCATATTTTATTCAACTTATTTGAATATGTAGTTTTTAAATGCAAATTAAACATTTGAAATAGTTAATTTCACTAAAATAAATAGAACACATATGAACCTCAATTATATTTTTAAAAACATAGTTATATGTCTTTGTTATTTTTTGAATTTATTTGCTCCTCCCAATGGATTAATGAAATGAAGTCTTTAGATATTTAGCTTATCAAAAAAGTGGTGGGCTTGTTCTTAGTTTATATAGAGATGGTAGAAAATGCAATTTATTTAGGCTCTTGCCAAAAGAAGTTTAGGGGTTGTTTGGTTTTTGATAAGAATATAAGGGAAATAGAAGAAGAAGAAGAGTGTTACTAATAGCAAAATAGGAGGTTTACAATGACAATGGCAGCATTTAAGAGGCTACCTCTCTCCTAATCTCACCTAAATAGGGAAATCTTACACAAATCTCTTGTCTACCCCTCTATACACTTCCTACGTTCTCAATATAATATGTACCCCTTGTAATTACCTTTTCATGTCATCTTTTTAGAATCAGAAAACATATTCCTACTAACGTACCATAACATTCAAAGCTGTCATAAGAGGTTGTATGATATAGAATCCCAAATTGGCTTTTAAAGTTGAGATACATGGAAAACAAGATGAATGGAGGCAAAATCTTGAAGATTTAATTTGTAAGTCTCTTTGCCCACTTTATGAATAATTGGGAAGGGACAAAGTATCTTAGGGCCAATTTTTCATTTCTTTAGTAATGTTTTTTATTGGTATGGTTGAAGTTTAAGATAGACTTATTCACTACTTCAAAATCAACCCCTCTCCTATACTAATCACCTAACCTTGTCATATTATTTCGAGCCAATATAAGTTGCTCTTTAAGTTCAACAAGAATGACATCCCTTTTTTGAACCATCTACTCTAATGTAGAATTAGTTATGTCACCTTGTTTGTATTTGATTAAAGGGGAGGGTCCCTCCCATATATAATATTGAATGGAGTGTACTTTTTAGCTATGTGATCTGAAGTGTTAAACTAATATTTTGGTAAAGCAGTTATGCATATCACTCTTTTGATTTGTTGCTTACGAAGCATGAAAGATAAACTTCTAGGCACAGGTTCATAACTTTACTTTGCCTATTACTTTGAGGATGATAGGTAGTGCTTCACTTCAAGATTGACTTTTGTAATCTAAAGAGGTCTAACTAGAAATTACTCATAAATACCTTATTGCAATATGAAGTAATGGAGTGAGGTAACCCATAGAGCTTTACCACATGATATAAAAAATCCTCTGTGATTTTCTTTGTAGTATAACAATGCTTAGGGGGGATAAAGTGGCAATATTTACTTAGTTTATCTATCACTACAAGGATGGAGTCATAATAATGGTATTTGGGCAACCTTTCCATAAAGTCCATAGTGAGGTCCTCCTAAAATGCTTACAATGTCATAATAGGCTACAATAATTTACTAGAGTCTATTTATCATACTTGTGCTACTGGCACACATTGCATTCCCTATCAAACAACTTAATATCATTCTTTATATCTTCCTAAAACAATTTATTGGAAATCCTTTTTTTTTCATACAAAACCCACCATAGCCTCCTATTGGGCTGGGATGAAGTTCTTTCATTAAATTCCAAAACAAAGGGGAGGTCTTTGGAAAAACAATCCTTCCTTTACAATAGAGCTGTCCATGATCGAAAGACCAACCACATTTCTTCTTCCAATAATTTGAAGAATTGTTTCTACTTCAGGTCTTGATTTACCTCTTCTTTAATTTGGTCCTGATTAATATCAAAAAGACCCGATGTAGTATATAATGTTGCCCTAATTTGCACCCTTGAGAGGGCATAAGCATCTTTGTTATCTTATCTTGGTCAGTATTGAATCCCAAAATCAAATCCCATTTGAGTGGTCAGCCATCTTTGATATTTTGGTGCAAACATCCGTTGTTTCATTGTTTGAGTAAATAACGTAAACTCCTTTGATTTGTCTTTGCTATAAAGTGCCTCTCTTGTAAATAATATCTTGTTTTTTAGATAAACATTATTATAGCCGTCAATTCCCTCTTATAGACCGATTTGAGAGCAAGCTTTGTGAGTGTTTGGTTAAAAAATGTGAGGGGTTATCCTCTTGAGATGATATTGCCCATAACCCTACTTCGAAAGTATCATTTTCCACTATGAAAGTCTCTTTGAAATTAGACAAGGCTAAATCATCAATGGCGCTAACTTTCTCAAGATTAACGACAACTGCCTTTTATGATATGACTTGCTCCAAGTACTTTAACTTACTTTGATAGAAATTGTACTTCTTAATATTTGTAAATAACTTATGGTTTCTAAGAATCGTAAATACCTTATGGTGTAATAAGTGTTCCTCACTAGAAAAGCTGTAAATGTGGATATCATCGAAGAATATCAACATATACCTCCTCAACAACCCTTCGAAAATAGAACACTTGAGCACTTAAAAGGTTATCAAGGCATTAATGAGCCTGAATGGCATGACAAGAAACTCACAGTGGCCCTCATGAGTTCTGAATGTTGTCTTATGCTCATGTTATGGCTGGATCCTTATTTGATGGTAGCCTGATTTAATATCAAGCTTGGTAAAAATTCTGACTACTTATAATTCATCTAAGAGCTTGTTAATATTAGGAATGGGAAACCAATCATGCACAGTGACTTTATTGAGGGCCTTATAATCCATACAAAATCCTATCTCTCGTCTTTTTTTTTTCTTACGAGTAACATGAGGTTGGAAAAGAGATTGTTACTTGGCCTAATGATTTTGGCTGCGAGCATCTCCACCACCAATTTTTTTAATCTCAATTTTTTGAATTTGAGGGTACTTATAAGGCCTCATATTGATTACTTCTTTTAGCACTATCATATACTCATGGCTACAAATTGGTGGCAATTTAATAGGACTCTTGAACATATATTTGAACTCACTTATTAGTTGTTGCAACTCAAGGGTCTTAACTTGCATCTCCACTACTTTGGCCGCTACTATGTGACAAAGCTCTAGCAACATTCCCTCCTTCTCATATTAGATAGTTTTTACTAAGGTTTTCATTGAAACCGTGGTTTTGCTTAAATTGGGATCCCCTTGTAAGACTATTTGTCCCCCTTTAATGCTAATAGTTATAATTAAGTTCTTCTAATCATTTTTGTGTGACTGCTAATGTGGATAGCCACTTAAGTTTGTCGATAATCAAATCAAAATTGCTCAACTACAAAAGGAGAAATTCTTCAATGATCATGAGTCCTTGCATCTCTAATAGTGCCCCTTTACAAATCTTCATTCATTTTAGACATTTTCCTGAGTGCATCACCACCACGTAGTTAGGTGTTTTGATTATTGGAATCTATAGTTTATTAACTAGATCTAAGGAAATGAAGTTATGGGAGACCCCACAATCAATTAGCACCATTACCTTTGTACATCCCTCTTTTCCCAAAGTTTCATGGCTCGAGGTTTCAATAACCCCATCACTAAATTAAGTGATAGCAAAAAAATCATTAACATAAATCAACAGAAACCCCTTTGTTGCATATAAGATTTATGGTGCTCTCACTCTTTGGAAACCCCTTTGTTGAATATAATGGTGCAGTTCAAAAAATGAACTAGACATCAAGCAGAAAGAATTAGAGGTAGAAGCTAATGCATTGATAGCTTGAGGAGGCAAAGTGAGTTTTCCTTTTATTATCTTGTGCAAATAGTTAATGTTTTTCTTGAATTATCTCCCCTAATGTAATAAGTTTTCATTGTTGTATTGCCTTATGAAGAAGCTTGTGAGTTGTGTAGTGGTTGCCTTCCTGATTATATCCCTAAGGTTTGGATTTTTAGGTTCAAAAGCTTCTTTTTTTTGTTTGTTGGGTTTATCTGTGAAATATCCCTACCTTTTTCCAAATGTTTGTTGTCACTTAATCTTGAATGATTGTAAAGAATAAGCTATCATTTTCATGATGATGTTGTTTGATTGTAAATTGTTTATGTGAAAATATATGAGAAATGAGTATTACAATTTCATATCAGAAAGGGAACATAAGTGAAAGTTTTTATAATTATTGCACATTTGTTTTTTTAAAGTTCGAACTGGGATTGTTATTGGGTCAATATGGACTTAAAGTGCTACAAATGATATGAGACGAAACTTTTGTTAGGATGATATGAGTTACGGACGAGGGCGTTCGAGGTAGGGTTGCGAGAAATGGAAGCCTTCTGACAAACTTCTAATCTAGTTACACATCAAAAGATAAGGAGGACTAAAGTCTATATTTCACCTTGAAATATTAAGGATTTAAGGAGAAGTGATTATGAGATACCATATGAGAGATGAGTATCACAATTTTACATATCAAAATGTAGCATAAAAAATTATTCTTTAGAGATGGGTATCACAATTTTACATATCAAAATGATGATGATGATGATGATGATGATGATGATGATGATGATGATGATGATGATGATGATGATGATGATGGTTATTATTTTTATTATTATTATTATTATTATTATTATTATTATTATTATTATTATTATATGTTATATGTTTTTATTAGAGTTATAAACTTAATTTTTGTAAAATTAACTATCTAAAATCTAAATTCTTATAAGAATATTCAACAAAATACTAAGTTATATAATATTCATATCTTTTTTTTTAAATCATGCTCTTATAAGTCATTTTACACATAAATAGTTAATACTAAACAACTAATTTTACTAAACTTCTCTAACAAACATTCGATGTTATTTGTTGGTCAAATCAGTTGATATAATTCGTTATCAGCTAACTGTTGATAGAATCAACTAATAGTTAATACAATCTGCTAATTGCCAAACTCTTATTTCTGCAATATACTAGAATTTTAGTTATTTAATAAGAATACATATTACATTAAACTGTAAAAGGTCAACATCAGTGCAGTTTCTCAAAAAGCACCCAAGTAATGTGGTGATTGATAGTTTGAATATCACAGAAGGCTGTATAATAAAAACTTTTACATACTGTGAGAAAGGTTTCCTTCATAATAAGATCAGTCCCATCTGATAAATTTTGGTACACCAATTTGACAAGTTCTCTCATGGTAGACTCTATTTCTGGAGTTGTGGTACTATCACAACCAGTGTTTTGGTCGTTACTTTCATACACCTGAAATTATTTTCAAATTTAAAAATAATCCTTTAAAGATAAGTCAAAAAGCAATATATTTCAAGTATAATTAAGTACTTGTTTGTTTCAGTTTTTGAAGAGTGAATAAGCATTTTTTTCCACTGTAAAAGCTATTTTTAAGAAAAATGAATGTTTGGCTGTAAAATTCAAAAACACTTTTTTTCATAAAAATAACTTTTTTGGAAGCTAAAATACAGCCTTTTGAGAAGCTCAAATTTGAAGCTCTTCAAAAAATCACTTTTTCAGGTAAATTTTTTAGATTAATTAATGAGTCTATTTTTTAGTCCCTTTTATCCTTATGTTTTTACACATAATTCTCACAATACCCACAAACACATCTTTACGTTTATTTTGAAATTTATATAATATTATTTGACTTTTTATATATTATAATATTTATTTTTTATATTAATTTTACTTATATTATAATCCATATAAAAGATTTGGTTAGATATATTTTAATTTTTGCTTCATATGGTTTAAAATTATATAATAATTAATATATTGTGCTTTGTATATTGTTTAATATATTTTAAAAAATATTTATATGTATAAATAATTTTTATTACAAAATAAAATATAGTTAAAATTAAAAGTGCTTTTAATTTTTATGTTGCCAAACAATCTATTTTATAAAGCTCTTTTTTAAATTGATTTCATAGAAAAGCACTTCTTAGAAAAACTCTACTGATAAAAGCTCTACTGATATAAGCTCATCCAAACAGGTACTAGATGACAGTGATACGTACCCGGTCTTATTATAGGCATTCAGTTTAAACATGCTAAATATTATTAATAATACGAAAGTTATGTCGGTTTTTAGACACTAACCTTCTGCTCTTGTTGGTAATTTCCAAGTCGAGAGCATATTTTGTTGGTGAGGTCGGCGAGTTTCTGATAAACAGGGTGATGGTCGAAAGACTCTTTTGACAAACAACGGCCAGCGGTATAGTTTACTGTTTGGACCAACAATTCTGCTTCTCCTTCATGCCTATCTCCTTCATTTCCCCAGTTCAGTAGCCACTTCTCCCACTAAATTAACCATTTACATGAAAAGGGTCAAAAAGGTTGGCGGACTAAAAGCATTGGAATCAGAGCTTCTGTTGCAAGTAAATAACCCATTTTAGGGTTTCTTTTTCCCCCCTGTTTTTTTGTCCTCCTTAGGACCTTAGCAAAATAACATCATTTTGGCTGTACAATAAAGACCTTTTATCTTCACTTCTGTTTTACTGTAAATTAGCCATTACCAGCTTCCAATAACCATATATATATGGGTCCAGCGTAGTGGGAGAAATACATATAGGTTGTTTGATGACTCACAGCTCGGCGTAAGTTGTAGCTAATGTCTCGACCATGATACACTAATGCGTCGACCGAGAGACCATTCATAGTTTCAAGCAGTAGTTGGAGTAATCCATGCCTTTTCTTCTTCGTAGCCGAACTCCTGTTACCACATAATAATTGCAAACAATGTAGTCAGCTTTTCCATTTTAATTGTAGTCTCAAATCAAAGGTAAATAACTATATGTTATTTTCTATATGCAGAAATTTAGCATTAACTAGGACATGTATCATTATACTTATCACTTCTGTCATGTTAAACAATTCTACATATAAAGGTGTGGACTTAGTTAGGGACAAAACTTCATCAGAGCTCTCCTGTCCATTTCCTAGGTGCCGTGCCTTACAACAAAAGAAAGGTTGCATCAGTGTAGTTTGATCAACATTAGCCAGAGATAGAATGAGACGGCAGAGACATAAACTGACACGTGACCACCCAAGGACTCATAATTCTTGGATTGTTGTGGGCCTATATCATAACGAAGAGTGTCAAATTAAAGAATCATAAGATGACAGTCATAGTTACCTTCCGTACCCTTTAAGATTGTCAGTGGTGGTGGTGGTGGTGGCTGTAGCGTTCTTGAAATCGTCAACAAAAGCTTTTGTCAGCTCTTTAGCACTATTATCCTGGTTGAGAAAACTGTGGATAGTCTCGATCAAGATTCTGGTTTTAGCCCAAGCAAGTCTCTCCCTGGACCTTTCTGGCTCGAAAATGCTTGCAGCCGCCAAAAAGTAGGAAAAGAGGAGGCTTCTTTTGCTTATCCCCAGGCTTCCTAGATTGCTTTCTTCACACCACCTGTTTCACGTGCGCCAATTTAGAGAGCTAACCAATTTCTTAATTACTTTTACGATTCGGGAAGAGTCATTCGTCGGCCTACTTGTGTAAAGTCTCCCATTCTGCTTGATGCAATGCTTGGCAAGTGCTGTAGTCTAACTTTGCCAGCTCCAGATACTCGTTGTTGTTCACGTATGGCATCCTGCATCGCACACATGAATCTTATTGCTAACTACTACTGATGTTGCTCTTTACCCAAGTTGAAAACTTTTTCGTATGTGCATGTTTCATTAAACATGTCCTTTAAAACAGGCTTTAACTGAAAATAATTTTGCATGATAACCCTACAGTATCAGTAAATTGTAGACGATGCCAAGAAGACATCCAAGTTGGAGAAGGGTGAAGAAAATTGTGCGGATTTTCTTTTCTATTGTTCATTTTGCGTCAAAGAGAGTCAATCCAGGACTTAGGACACCTTATAACTGAAAACATAGATTCTGACAAAAGATGATAGGAAAGGGAAAAACAGGGCAAAGAAATATAATGTAAAATAAAATAAAAGGACATGTGTACCTGTAAAGGGTCTTGCCGATCCAAACGTCGTCTTCGCCACCGTACTGTTCTAGAAAGAATCTCGTCTCCACTCTTGGCAGTATCGCGTACCATGGAAGATCTAGTGCAAATTCAACCTATACCAAATGTTAACTTCAATAACATAGTTCTTACACAAAAAGACACAATTATTATATCTCGAGCATGTGATAAGAAGATGCTCTACATTAGTACTAAGTTATACAATTATATGGACCTGATCGACGTAGCTAAGTATATACCTCTCCGGGCAAATCCTTAGTTATGATCCATTTATCTTGGAGCTCATTTACAATTCTCTTCTCTTTTAAAAACTTGGATGAATATTTCCTAGCATCTTCTAGGATCTTCTCTCCAGGGTACAGAACTTGAGAAGCTCTATACAGATTGAACATGCCGGTGACTGCCTGTGAGGACTGTCCGGCAAAGCAGCAAAACTCTCCGTTTTTCTCAAAAAACCTGAACACATCTGCCAAATACACAAGAAAAATGTGGGATACAAGATTGATCTATCATATGGAACAATTGGCTTTAGTTGAGGAATTCTTAGTTGTATTCCTTCGGGAGTAGAACTATTTCATTACCAGGTGAAACCTCGTATCCGTGTAGTCTAAGTATACGGAATCCCATGGCTGTGTCGTCAATGTCGTGTACCTCAGAATTTCTAGCCCAGCAAATCCCATCTTCTCTCCAATAATTGCGAATATATTTGACGCACTCTTTAATCTCTGGCTCGAAGTATCTTGATATCCCAAGGCGATTCAAGCGGTCCACAGCCCAAATGTGCTCGAACAAATCGACAGGGTAAACATTCGGGACTGAATTGAACAGAAAAAGAGACCAAAGGTTCGGAAGATTAATGTTCTCTCACCACACTAAATTTGTTGAAGTGCATAATAAAGATAAATGATTTAACATTACCTCCTCCTTTGTGTTTGTGAACCGCTTTGTTCAAATATGCCAGGCATTTCTCGTCTTTAGTCTGCTGAAGTGCGTAGGCCGAGGAGGCTGGAGAGAACAAAAATGACCCATCTTCGCATTGCAATTTTAGAAGCTTTTTCCAGTCTAAATCTTGCATTCCTTCCAAGCTATGAAGCAGTGTTGTGGGCACTTTGTGCAGTATTTCCTTTGGTATTCTATTCAATGTACATAGTTATGGCATTACAAACACGTAAAGAAAAAGAGAACCGGACCTTTAGGTTTAGTTGTGAACAAGTATTACGACATGAGTAAATCTA
Organism: Erythroxylum shatona; assembly: GCA_027568895.1. Classification (NCBI taxonomy): domain Eukaryota; kingdom Viridiplantae; phylum Streptophyta; class Magnoliopsida; order Malpighiales; family Erythroxylaceae; genus Erythroxylum; species Erythroxylum shatona. The sequence goes on along the minus strand of JAOSBK010000009.1, from coordinate 19,664,326 downwards.
GTTTAGCTCAATTATGCAGGAAAAAGGTAAGAAAATATTAATGATCCAGATTTGAATTCTCAAGTTACCTCGAAAGTTTTTTGTTTTTTCTACTGTCGATCTCTTTCAAGAGTGGAGCATCAGGAATTTCAATATCTAATTTATGGGCAATCTCAAGAAGCGAAGGAAAAGCAACTTCAAAGCCGATTGGCATATGCACAGGATCTTCATCTTCAAGCTTGTGTAAGTTATTCTTGAAAAATGTCAATCCTGATAGACGGTATTAGTGGTGACGCATAATCAGCTAGCCATCAAAATTCATTTTTTCGATTAAAGATGAATCAATCCGCATGATCACTTTTTTATTTAACAGCAAAATGTATTTTTTTCATTAAAAACTAATAAATCTGCATAATCACTTTTGTATTTGTCTTACCTTTTTCAACTTTTTCGAGATGTACATTCCAGGTCTTTAGTGCAATAACACAACCTAAAGTGTTTAATATTCGATCATGAGCTTCAAATATGCCATCATCACCCCATGAACCATCCAAGAACTCATTGTCTATAATCCACTGAAGAGCAGATGGGAACTGAGGACAACCACTTCCATTAAGATCTTCCACAAGAGCAACCCATGCCGTGTCATAGGCTGATACGCTTATTTCTCCATCCTCCATTGAGCTCAACATTTTCTTAATTGTCTCCACACGTCTGTTGATCTCGTTCCATAGAGAAACCTTTTCAACATAAGTAAACAACTAATACTTATCAATCTCGTTTCCTGGTCATGGTCAGTGTCATAAAATAAAAGAATAGCCAAAAAGCAAGGTCGCAATCGTCGGAAAATCACCTTGCGTTCTTCTTGTGTTTTATCCTCAACAATCTCTTGCCATTTGACCACAGGAAGATCATTTTGCTTTTGGAATACGTCTGAGTATCCTGCAAACAGAAATTATATTCAAATAATCAATATCCACTAGGGTGACTTTAGCCCTTATTACAAACAAATATGACTGAAACTGACCGTAAAATGAGACAAAGATGGTACCTTGACTACGGGCGTTGGATATAGCGCCGCATCTTTTGCGAAAATCAATATTTAATCTTTTGCCGATGGCCCCATTCAATAAAGCACCTATTCAAAAGAAAAAGAGAGACATAGATAAGCATGGATTAATTTTCACCCGGCCCATATTTAGCTACTAATTAATTATTGAGACTGTTAATAAAACAAAAACAATGATCAGGAGTCACGACATCCTTTCTAAATCACTGGGAATTGACTTGATGGTAAAAATGTAAAATGGTCCGATGCTGCCATTAAGGAAAATGATTGCTTAATTAGAACAAATTTCACAAGCTCTTCAGGGATCCTTCTCTTGTAAACGCATTTATTGTCCTTACTTCTCTTTTTTTTTTTTTTTAAGGAATGAATCAAGGACAGAGGACAAAGCTGAAGATAAAAAAATGTGACAAACGAAATAATGAAGAAAGCCCGAAGATAAGGAAACCTATGTACGCTTCTGAAAACTTCTGGTCAGTATTGACCAGGAAAAGTTTTTACTTTCCACCTTGGAACACTTGGATATCTATAACTCCATGCCTGTTTCTTTCTTTCTGTTTCATTTTTTCCCGACCAAGATCCATTTTCAGATATTTGATCAACACTTGAAAATAACCGAAGGGGAAAAAGAGAGATTGACGGTCTTGAGGCTAACAATGAAGCCAATGCTAATCAACACTTTCATACTTCTCCTTCAAAAGCACCATCATCAACCTTGCATAGGGTTAAGCTCTGAAAGTACAGAACAAACCAACAAAAATTGGTCTGATGGAGAATGGTCTCCAACGCTCCACATAAAGGCTTTGCACTTTTAGTATATCAAAAAACACAAACTGAGAAAAACAGTAACTCAGAAGAAATATTTTAAAATAGAAAAAGAAGAGATTTTATATTATTTCAGAGACGATTGAAACAAAAAAGAAAAGAAGAAGCATATACTTACTAGAATCAGGGAAGAGCAAAGAAGAGGAAGAGGACCAAGAGGTGGCAGTGGCAGGAAGAGTAGTAGGGAAGAGGTGGAAGGAAAGAGAAGACATGATATGCTTTGATGGTGTTTGTGCTGTTATTGGTGTTGGTGATGAAGGTGGTTGTGGTTAGTTGTTATGTAGTTTTTACTTTTATATTTGTTTTGCTGCTAAGAGAAAGGTGGTGAAGGCCATTAGTATTAAGAGGGGGGATAAATAGAGAGGGGAGGAAGGAGACAGAAGCGACTTCCCAAGAGATTCTCGGTAATATGTGCATGGGATCATCCAAAACTATGAATTTGAGGGACTGCTGTCCTTTTCCTGAAAATCACCCACTCCTTTTTCCCCTTTGCTCGATTATTCATTAATATTTGTTAAAGGAAAAAAAATCAGTCTTCTTAGATTGGTCAAGTAAAGGCAGGCAGCTACTGATATTAGAGAACCATTATAACCAAAGAAATCAATTATCTTAGAGATATCAAAGCAGGACAAATTGGGATTGATTCATTACTTTTTTGTAGGGAACACTCCCGACCTTATCTTATCTTTATATGTATGTTGAATAATTTTTCAAGATAAATCTGCGCCGTAATCGTTAAATCTCAATTATTTATTTCCAATATTTAAGTATTTTGAAGAGTTTTTATGGAAGTTAAAGCTTTCTTCAAAAACCCGGCCCCTTGCAGAAGTTAACTCCATTATTGCTTGTAAAAATATGAGGTCTACATAATATGCAACCTCTTATCATCAGTTGCAGTCCAACATCAAATTGTTATACTTTTTTCACTAACATTCTTCGACCATATGCTTAGATCTCACGTGTTTTGGCGAAATTAAAAGGAACAGAGACAAGCTTTGCTCGTTTTCTGCGTACCTGTGCTAATGCTAATATTACAGTCCCGTGTGTGACACCAACCAAATTCCCACACAATGGCTGATAGTCCAAGTTCACAACCGATCATTTTCTTTAGTGGTTAATTTCACCATCTTCTAACCCCAAGGGGAAGGTGAGTTGATAAGGAGCTTTCTTAGTTTAAGTGAAGTCGCGAGTTCGAATCTCTCTCATGTATGCAGCCCTTTAAAACTTAGAACCAGAGTTTTCCCTCCCGCAAGGGACTCACCCGATTCTAGCGAGGATTAGTCTAAGTATAAATGGTTTAAAAATGTCTTCTTATAATTGAGATTCTTTTAGAACACCAGTCATTCTAGGGCATTCAAACTTGTAGTAGCTAATACTTCTAAAACGGCATCTTAGGATGCATAGGCCTTTGTTAGGATAAAGAATAATGGCTTCCCAATATTAACATTTATTTTTTTATTCTACAAAATCCATAGTCAGCTATCTTATTATTTTATAAATACAAATTAAATAGTTTTCTGCGGACGTAATGATCTTAAATTATGTATTATGAATGCAATTATTTAATAATTAAAAATCAAGTAACTTACACAATCTAAATAATTGATTGACATAAAAAACTTTAAAATCCAGGAATTCATTCACTTAAAGAATTTGACTGTAGGAGTTTATATTCTTTTAAGTTTAGGGTTGTGGAATTTAACTTACGACTATTTAAGCATGCAGTCAAATGAATTAGTGTGGAAATTTTGACTAGATTATATGATTAGGTTTTCATGGCGAACAAAATCGATTGCTTTCTTTTCTTTAATCCAATCTTATATTATTCTTTAAATCAGTAGGCTACTGAATATACATAAATCCAAGACGTGATCCACATGAAATATTCAAGGGGAAAAAAAAAACCTAAGTGCAATGATGCAAAAGTTAAAGGATTCAGCTCCAGATTGTTGATTAATTGATTTATTTATTTCTTAAAGACTGCAGTACGATAGTTCGTAAAAATAACATTAATGAGGACTAAGCAATGGTTAGGCTGCCGTCCATCGTAGTACAACACATTGACTGAAAGCGGAGGAGATTATTTCTCGCAGAATGGAATCAAAGAATAAGTAAATGGATAAAGAATTATTTTATTGGAATTCATATTAGAATAATCATATATCATGTTTTCAAAAATTAATCACAAAATAATTTATATTAGACTAATTTGACAATAATTTAATAGAAGATCGCAGTTATAAAGAAAGAAAAATATACTTTACATTTACATCTTCCTGAAAATCCTGTGTATCAGAACGTCTTAAACTATATATAGACCTTGCTTGAGGTCTAAGTTATACGGAAAAAGATTAGTCAGTTTAACTTCCTAAAAGGTAGAATTTGAGAATTGATGACCGTACAAAGGAGAAGAGCTTGTATCTTGGCTAGCATAATTGAAATCTAGACTACAATCAATTTTTGTTTATCTTTGATCTCTTATAAAACTTGTTCTATAAATCACTTGACTGATATATGAGCTGAAAACTTATGATGCAACTCTATTGAGGCTTATCAATGAAATATTCCACGAGCTTAGGAGTCACAGAGAGAAGAGCCTGTAACATCCCAGACCACCATAGATATTGTCTACTTTGGGTTGCCCATCGAGCCAAGGTCTTCATGATATTGCTCTTCCTGCACTCAAAAAGCACGTCTATGGGGAAGAAGTATTCGTACACTTATAAGGCGTACTTCGTTCTTCTCTCCAATCGATATAGAATCTCACAATCCACCTCCCTTATGGGCCCAGCGTCCTCGCTAGCACAACGATTTGGGAACCGGTTATGATACCATTTATAACAGCCTAGGCCACTTGCCCACAGATATTGTCCATTTTGGGTTGCCTATCGGGCCAAGGTCATCACAATTTTGCTCTCTCGCACTTGGGAAAACGCAACAATGGGAAAAAGTTATCCATACCCTTGTGAGACGTACTTTATTCTCCTCTCCAACCGATGTAGGATCTCATAGAGCCTTTCTTGATTTATATCGTAACAACACCACGTACCTTTGGTAATGTTATCCCTGTTTTTCTTTTGACCAAGGGTTGCCCATTTGGTATAATAAAAATAATTTCTTTTAGTAAAATTATAAGAAAGTTTAGTCTTTTACATTTCATAGATAAGAGAAATAACTAAAAAGCACGTAAAACTTTCTATTAACTCTTTTTTTCATTTTCTTTATATACTTGACATTTGAATTTGTAGTGAGAGTAAAAAGAATTCATAAGCCCAACTATTATTATTAATTGGGTGGTTAGGTAACGAGTGGTGATAGAGGCATCGTTGGCTAGAATATTGTTAAAGTTATCACTTAGTGGCAACAGTCGTGGATGTCTATTATTAGCCCCTTAGCATATGCAGCCACTTCAGAGCTAGCTGGAAAAGAGTCTCGGGAGGAAAGTTAGCTGGATCGCATGCATGACGGTGGCATGCAAGAGTTCCAAGGTAACTTAATAAGTTAAATCAAGCCTAGTGTGAGTTTTAGTAGAGTTTCGAACCTTGTACAAGTTAAATTGGCTAAGGATGAGTTCTTAATGGACTAAGGATTTAGTGTGTGCTCAAATGAACAGATCATAACTAATAGACTTGACATGGGTAAGCATTGGATCAGGTTAGCGTGCTATGAAAGGCTTTAGGTTTTAATGACTCATCATCAACGGATAAAGATCATAGAGAGATCTTGGATGATGTGACAAATAAGATCATAGTTGATAGACATCAGCTCTAAAGATAAAGACCAGTGGAGATCTTTGCAGATATGAATGGATCATTATCTAAATATTATCTTTTATCTTATTAGTTATGATGTACTCCTATTTAGATGGGATAACATTTAATTGGATAATGTGATGTAGTCTGATAAGTGATAAGGATAAGATGTAATCTAGGTAGAGTTCTGTTATGATTCTAACTTGGCCATCAAGCCAGAGATGCCTATAAATAGCTCATTTGAGCCTTGCTTCTTAAACATAGAGATTGAGAAAGCATTCTTTTATATACTTTGAGGGAAGTAATAAATGTTGGCATTTGTTATATGTCTTTTGTGCTTTTATTGTTGTAATTAATATCTTAGTGCTTTCTTAGTTTTCTTGCAAGAGTGTGAAAGTTGAACACTGCGAAGGTCATGAAGTGTTCGAGAACAAGGTTTTGTTAGTCAACAATCACAGGAGAAGAATGAGTCTTACTTAAACAGAACTAAATGAAATTGTCGTGCAAAGGAGTAGGTGCAACTTATGGTATAAGTTTGGCATCTATGAACACCTTTGTAATACTTGTGTCAAAACACCTGAATTTCCTTTTACTAAACAAATAACTTGGTTAATCAAAGCCAATTCCAACAATTTAATCAAGCTTCTTAGTCTAACCATTAATGAACAATACATAAGAATGGATGGATTTTGTCTTATTTATAAGACCATTGATATACGAACGAGTTTTTTCAACTTCAAATTTTTCCCACAAAAAAAGAAAAATTCTTTCCTATCACCCTTCTTTTTTGCTTGCACATTTGAAACCTTAATTTTTTTTAGTCAATTTGTTTAAGTTTAAAAAGTTGCTAATTTTAATTATTTAAGGGATGTTACTAAACCCTAAGAGCATAGTAATTCTTGATTTTGATCTAGATTTGACTTAATTGACCTATTTTTATAAACATATACGTGCTTATTTTATATATATATATAAAGCTTATTCAAATGAATAAGATCAAGTTTTTGTGAATTATATTAATTAAAAATTAGTTAATAGATAAATTAATAGTTTATTAACTTATTAAATATGTTCTCAATGCACTAAGCATATATTTTGTTAATTAAAATTCAACAAATTTTGCCAATCTAGTTAATTAAATATGAATAAGTGAATCCAAATTTTCATTATATGTATAATAATTCGAGAAATTTCTCTTCAAACACTTTTGGATTTAATAAAAAAGAGATAAAATCCAAATAAATCAAATTTCAAGAAAAAAACTTGTTATGACAGAGTTATATTTTAAGAAAATATCATAACTAATTATAAATGTGTAATTTTAGCCAATTCTTAATTTATAATATGAATAAGACCACTTAATTATATAAAATTTTCATAAAAGCACTATTTTATGAATTTATTAAATTTGTTTTCTTGAATCAAATCAAAACTATAAATACTATATAATAAAGTTATTAATTTATATAATTTTATTATATTAGTCAAATTGTTGAGGAAATTAAACCCTTATGACGTGGTTAAAACTTTGGAACACTAGGCTAGGACCATAATGAAGAGTATTATATAAATATGAGAAATTATTATATAATAAAAGTTATTAATTTAAATAATTTTTAAACCCTTATGACATGGTTAAAACTTTGGAAGACTAAATTAGGACCATAAAGTAGAGTATTATACATCATATACAAAAAACGTAATTCATATAACACTGAGGCGTTACTTTATTGATTGCTAGTCCAATCAATCTTTTGCTCTTTGAAATGAAAGGCTAAATAGAGGCACATTCCTTAAAGAAACTCGAACTTGAACTTTAAGGCTATGTTTGGTTGGACATAAGATTTTTAATGAAATGGAATGGTTTATAATGGGATGGAATATAAATAGATGTAATATTAGAAAATTATTGTTTGGGATGAATGGAAGTGTTCATAATGTAATGTAGTGAAATGTTTTTTAGATGGAGGGTTTATATATAATACTGTGTAAAGTTGTTTACTATTTTACATTCTATCCTAAACCCCCCAAAATGGAGGTTTCATTTTTATTGTTTAGGATAAAATGGAATGTAATATGAAACTCCTCTTTTATCCTATTCCATTTCATTCCATTATAAACCCTCCTCCCAAGTGATGGAATAATATTACATTTCATTCCATTCCATTATTAAAGCCCCAACTAAACATACCCTAAAGCTCTGTTTGGTTTAGAGGTTAACAATGGGATGGAATGGAATGTAACACACTTCCATTATTTGGAAGGAAGTTTTAATAATGGAATGGAATGGAATAGGATGAAAGCAGAGGGTTTCATGTTACATTCCATTTCATCCTAAACAATAAACATAAGAAACATCTGATTCGAGGGGTTTAGGATGGAACGTAAACTAATCAACATACACTACCTAATATACCCTCAATAATCTTTCATATTACCATTATTTATCCTTACTAATAACAACAAATGCAATATTGGCGGGAACACAATATCCATTGTAGCAGGTGAAGAGAGTTGGCAGGGGACCATTGTAGCAGTCGAGAAGCATGTTTGGAAGAGCATCGTTGCTTCAGCTTCAGGTACATATTCTTCTTTCTAGGTTACGGTTGCTGTGCCACGCGTAAATGTGATTTGGGTGTTGTATGCTTTTGATTGTTGAGGTTGAAAATCAAGAAGCAACTTGGGAATTGTACTATTC
>JAOSBK010000009.1:19640115-19655906 GCA_027568895.1 Erythroxylum shatona | reverse complement strand
AGTGTTTTGATTTATTTTCAAATGGTGGTAGTGGATTTGCGTGGAATCCATTAACAAATATGTGGATTGCTGAACCAGAAGTGTGGGAGACCTTGATCCAGGTGAACTTGTTCAATAATTTGCTGGAAGAAAATATGATACATGTTATGATTTGGTTGATTTATTAACTTATTTTTGTAGCAGGCTAATCCAGAAGCTGTTGAGTGGAAACAGAAGCCTTTTCATAACTACGAGAAGATGGTAGAGATTTACAGACGTGATAGAGCAACTGGCGAGCATATTGAAACATCACAGGAGATAAGAAGACGCATCTTTTCTATTGATAGTGGGTTTTACAACGCCATGGATGAAAATGATGACATATTGCATTACAATGACTTAAGTGTGGAAGACAATGTAACGATAGATGGTGATTGCATTGAGTCTCCAATGGGAATGCCAACTCATTTAGACAATGCAAACCTAGGAACATCACGGAAAAGGAAAAACAGGGCAGATGATGGTGAAGATGTAATCAAAGATGGCCTTCAGAAAGTTGCAGAAGCTATTATAAACTCTAATACACTGTTAGTTAAACCGTGTCCCATTTCAGAAGAAGAACTATATAATCATTTGGTAGAGTTAGGACTGGAAGGATCGGAATTGTATGCAAGTTATCTTTTCCTTGTTTGTAGGCCAGATGAAGTCAAGGCATTACTTGGTGCACCAATAAATATTCAGAAGGATATGTTGGAGTTTATGATGTCTTCTTAAGAATAGAAGATAGTGTAGTATGTTTTGATGGCTTGGTTTCAAGTCCTTTTCCCTCTGCTCAATGTGTACATTTTGTCAAATATTTTTGTATATTTTGTGGATAAATGTATCACGAAGCCATGTAATTGAGGAAACTAAATGAAACTAAATTTTTGTTTATACTATTTTCAATGCAGATAAATGATGTTGTGCATGTTTAACTGTTATTCTTTTTCAGTGTTACCCTTTATTTCGTGATGATTATTATTGTTTGAACAATATCCTTGAGACCTACACGTACCACTAGAATACAAGTTGGTTATTACTTGATTTTAGGGCATTTGATCTTGTTGTCTATTTTATGAAACTTGAGTTTTACTTTAGAAGGTAATATATTTATGGCTTACTTGAGTCTCTGATTTTTTACTTCTCCTCGTCCAGCAAAGCCATTGAACATTGTAATCGCTGGTGCAGGTAATCAAATTTTATATCTTTCACAATGATATGTCATTCTATCATCTTCTTTTGCTTTGTGGTTCCCCAATTGTTGAGTTTGTTGAATTGTGCTTGAGATGGCTCATCACATCAACGTTATGAATGCAGGATTGTTTGGTAGTAATTAAAATTTACAAATTATTGCAAGTTTGGCTGGTTTGTCTACTGCAAAGTATTTGGCAGATGCTGGTCACAACCCAGTACTCCTAGAAGCTAAAGATGTTCTAGGCAGAAAGGTGAAGGTCTACTCCTGCTTAGCTCTTTGTAATATGTTAACTATGAAAGCCTATGGTCTTTAGCTGATATTATGAAGTAATAAGTCTGCTTTAGACTTTAAATATGTAGGAGCAGTTGGCGCACCCAAGGAGGAAACACTTGTTCTATTAGTGTATTACGGTCCTTGAAGGCTAATCTTGGTAGAAAATTGTTATTGCTCCTTAAATGCTCAAACTTCCATAAGCAACATAACCTAATCATTTTGACTGATGAGGTAATTATCTATGAAATGTTAGCTTGAGGCAAACGTCAGGTTAGTTTCTGCACTCAAACTCAAAACACAATATTTTTCAAATCTACATTTTTTTGTTGTACATCCTTATTAGTAAAAAGATCTATTTGTTGTCATTCTTTGAATTGTTGGCATGCCAGTTTTGTTTGATCCTATAACCAGGTGGTCTCTACTTACAGAAAAAGAACGTGCTATTATAATAGGTGACAACAATATAGCTAAAACTGGACCAAGAAATGAATGCTCTATGCCATACCCTATCGAAGAATCTGAATATTTGGAGCCAACAGTTGAAGAGTTAACGCTTCTGGAGGAACAACTATTAGAAGGTATAGCTGTGAGATCTAGTCGCCAAAAAGAAAAACTAGACGAGCAAGAGCATCTGAAAAGGTTGCTGCAAGTGCCATGTCTGTGAAGTCTAGTTCTAGAAGCAAGAAAGAGCGTGCTATGTGATTGTCTTTCTTCAATTTAACAATACTGTGGTTCTCGTAGGTGGCTGCATGGAAAGATGATGATGGAGATTGCTATGCTAAATGTTTATCAACTGAAGTAAGAAAAAACTTCAAATGCTTCTTGAATTTTGTTATATTTATCAAATGAGAATGGTTTTGTGTGTAGGTTTCAACTATACTTGCAGAAGCTTGGTGTTTGTTTAGAAAGCCCAATTTTTCTTCAACAAAACTGGAAACTTTCGGATCTCATCTACATGAATCTGTTATTGGAAAATTATGGAAAATCTGCTATTTTGATTTTTGGTCAAAGATGGCACATCAATAATGTATGAGTTGGTGTGTTTTTGCTCCTGCAAATGCATTATAACTAACACTTGATTATTTGAACACTGATGAATTACATATGTTATCTCAAAACAAAAGTCATTTCAAGTTTTCCGAGGTCTAATTGTCACTAAAACGATTTATGGAAGTATTGTGATAACTTTAAACAAATCATTTTTTTAGCGATAGGTAATAATTAAAGTAATAAATAATAAAACAGTCAACTTTGTATGATTCCAATATAAGGTGGGAGTTGCAAATTATAACTCTATACTAATAGATCTATTCCATAGCACTCAACCTCAAGTGCCTTTGATAGGTTGGCGTTGTGCTTTAAATATATAAAAAAAATTATTTTTAAATGTTTGTATATATTTTTATATAAATAAAAATTTAAATAAATTATTTTTAAATATAAATAACATAGAATAGAATAAAATAAATTTAATATAATAACGTTTAATATAATAACATTTAATATAATAACATTTAATAAAATAAATTTAATATAATAACATTTATTAAATAATTAATAATAATATTTTTATATAATTTATAATGAATTGTATATTAATTAATTATAAAATAATAAAATTTTTATATTTTAAAATAGAAAATATATAAAAATAATATTTATCACCGCCGTGACTTTTTAATTGGACATAATTTTTGTTTTAAAATTGTACCATTACACTTTTTGCAATAACCATCTTAATATAAGGGATATAATGGTCATTTATTATACATTACATTCCATTCCATATATTTTCCAAACAACATTTCACTACATTACATTATGAACCATTCCATCCCTCCTAAACAACTTTTTACTATATTACGTTCCATTCTATTATAAACCGTTCCGTTTTGTTCTGTTTTATTCCATTTCATTCTATTAATTAACGTCCAACCAAACAGGCCCTAAGGGCTCAGACTTGGAGGATATTGGTAAACCATTCTTTAAAACACTCTCACAATCCACTCAAGTTTGCAAGTTCAAGCCTAAGAAGAAGAAAAAAAGTGTTTTTAGCTCATTGTTGTTTAGAATATTTAATTCCTTAAATTTTATTTTTACTGAATTATTTATTAAATTTAAACTATTTCGTGTTGGTATTTTCTATCTTTCTTATGGACAATGAAACACACACATTGTTTGTGAATTAAAAATTTGAAATAATCATTTATTTGATAAAAATATAAAAAAAACCTCTAACCTAAAAAATTGCATGTAATCTATTTCTTAATCCTTAAAAACTAAAATGCAACCTAATTATTTAATCCACAATCAAAAGCTCATTAACTCACATCATCATTCCTAGCATGAATCCCTAAATTCATATTATATTACATTTTCTTTCGTCATCTACTTTGTTATTTGATGACGTCTATGAATAATGTTATCTCAAGGTTTATGTTTAACAATTTTAATGATAACTTTATAATATCAAAATTAAATTGGATTTACTTCCTTGTATAGGCAATGATATAATTCTTAAAAGGAAATAAAATCATAGGATAATTGCTTCCTTTTTTACAGGAACCTTCTTTATGAACTTACCTAATTAGAAATGATTCCATGACATATAGAAGGATCTTACTAATTTGAATAATTAGCTTCAGAAGTTTTGAGAAAAAATTTATCTTAACATTTGAATATCAAAGATTTTCGCAGAGATGATATCAAAGATTAAGCAACGACTAGTTGAAGAAAATGTATACTTAAGGTAGAGCCATTACATTTGTGATACAAATAGATTTGTGAAATACCTTAGCTGCATCAATATTTTTGAAAGTTATATCAAACTCTTTGTGCCCTAAAAAGTGAAATCACTCTATTGAGAGAGACTATTAAATCCTTTATACATTTCTTATTGAGAGCTTATAGAGGTAAGTTAAATACTACGAGTGTGGAAGGTTGATGAACCTTGAAAAATATATACATGTGAGCTTGAAGAGGCTAGTGAAAATTTACTATTTGGATATAATGAAATACTTAAGTTGAATACTTGAGGGCTGGACGTAGGCTTCGTTATAAGTTGAACTAGTATAAATTGACTAAGTCACTCTCTCTCTCTTAACTTTTAAATTTCCATATTATAGTGTTTGTGTTTTTCAAGTTGCAAGAGGTTCCTTCGGTTTTAGAATAGGCTTCTTCTATTTTTATATCGCAAGAGGTTCCTTTCACTTTGAGCGTTAACAGGCTCCTATCTATTAATAGATTCCTTTCCTTTTTAGCTCTAGCAGGCTCCTATCAATCAACAAGATCCTTTTGTTTTCAATGTTAATAGGATCTTTTCAAAAATTGATGGGACCCTTCTATTATAGATTTATTTTGTTTAGAAGGATATTATCAATTTTTAAGTACCTAGAAAAAAATTTACACACAGTTCACCCCCCTCTTGTGTGTGTTTGCTTTATAATTTGATATTAGAGCAAGGTTTCACATTTATTGTATTTTACAGCACGTGATAGATCATAGCAACCAATTTAAGAAGCCTTGAAGGACAATCTGTCTCAATGCCTCCTTATTTCAATAAAAATAACTACTTCTATTGGAAAGAGAGAATGACTATTTATCTTCAATCTGTAGATATTGAAATCTGGCAAGCTATCAAAGTTGGAGCCACACCTCCTACTACTGACAATGTAGAAGTGTGGACTGATGTTGATAGAAGAAAAGCACAACTAATTGTTAAAGTAAGACATTATCTGATCCATGCACTATCTCTAGAAGAGTAAAAAAAAAGATATCTTACTATTCTACATCAAAGGAAATGTGGGACGAACTATAAATCACCTTTAAAGGAATGAACGAGGTACAGAAACATAGAATAAGTCTTTTAGCGCATCAATACAAAACTATTTGCATGAAATAGAAAGAAACGATAGACAAATTCTTAGGAAGTTTCAACAACGTCACCACTATCTTGAAGAACTTAAGTAAGATATATCCTAATGATGAGCTTGTGACAAAGATTCTAAGATCACTACCAAAGGAATGGAAACCGAAGGTGACAGCTATAGAGACTGCAAAGGATCTCGAACTATCTCACTCGACTGGTTAAGAGGAAACTTAATGATTCATAAAGCCAAAACTTAGGCGGGATAAAGGATCCTCGTATAAAAGAGGAATGACACTAAAAGCAGCTAATCAATCAAATGGAGTCGAAAGCAACACTGAATTGCAAATAGAATGACATGACGAATTCAATTTCATGGTCAGAAAATACGTTCACTTCTACAAAAAGAAGATCATGAAAAGAGAAGGAAACAAGAAAACTATAAACAACAGGTTCCTATCAAAAGGCAGCAACGGTAATAACAATACACAAAACAATCAAATCATATGATATCACTGCAAGAACCCTGGACACACAAGACCAAAATGCCCTCTTTTTCAAAAGGACAAATTAAAAAACAAAAAACCCAAGAAACAAGCTATGACTGCAGCGTGGTCAAATAGGATTTTGAAAACTTTAAAGAAGAAGAGCCTGAAGAAGTCAATAACATCTGCTTTATGGTCGAATCAAGAGACGATGAGGTATACTATTCTGACTTTGATATTGAAATTGATGAATTAAGATATGCATATTATGAACTGTTCGATCAGTATAAAAAAATTAACAGTGCAATATTTCAAAAAGGTTGAGAAGTCCAAAAATAATGATGCATCCCTAACGAATAAGATTGAATCACTAGAATCTGAGAATAAGAGTTTGTTGCTAGAATTATGTCTCTTAAAAATGACAATAAGAAAAATTCTCTAAAAAGGAATTTTTGGATCAAAAGGTAAGTCAGTTATAGAATGCATTGCTTGAAAATGATTCTGTTAAGATAAAACAGTTAGAAGAAAAAATTGCTTCTCTAGAAAAAGATCTTGTCAATTTTATTGATGGAAGGAACAATCTTGATGCATTACTTGGGAATGGTAAAGAAGTTTTTGATAAGGCTAGAATAGGATATAATGAAAACAATAATATTAGGCCATACAAGAATTTCTTTGTTAAATCCATCAGTACCCATAATTAAAACAACAAGAACCTGATAAATCACAAAGATTACAGTAATTCTCATTCATCTGTTTTGTACAATTATTGTGGTAGACATGGTCATATTATTCATTCCATTAACTTTCGAAAAATGAAAAAATTTTCTCAAATGTATGTTTAAAGACCGAAATGTCAAACTACTATCCTAAAAGGACCTAGAAAAATTTGGATACCTAAAATGAGGTAATGTATTCCACAGATATGCTTCAGGATAATAGAAAATTAATAAATAGTTGATAGTAGTTTTTCGTGAAACATGATAGGTGAAATATCACATTTCAACTATATTGAAAGGAAAGACGGAGCTAATATTGTCTTTGCTAATAAAAATAAGGCAAAAGTCATTGGAATTGGTAAATTTGGTGACTTTAACATTGCTTCTATCGATAATATTCTTTATGTTGATGAATTAAAATATAACTTGTTGAGTGTAAGTCAATTATATGATAAGGGTTATAGAGTTGCTTTCTATGCATCACATTGTGAAATTATTGATAATCTTAATGATAATATTGTATTTATTAGTCCTACAAATCAAAACATATATTGTACTCAAGTCAAAGATATGTCTTCATAAAATGTCAAATGTTTTGTGTCTATAGAAAATGATTAATTTATTTGGCATGGAAGATTTGGACATCTTAGCATGAGCATCTTATCAAAATTGTCTAAAAATTAGTTAGTGAGAGGACTTCCTAACCTGAAGTTTGAGAATAATTAGGTCTATGAAGCTTGTCTAAAAGGAAAACAAATTAGAAGTAGTTTCCCTCCTAAAAATATTGTGTCTACAAACCAACCACTTGAACTTGTACATATAGACTTATTTGGTCCTGCTAGGACTCAAAGCTTTAGTGGTAAACATTACGACTTTGTTATAGTAGATGATGATGGGTGTAGATTGCATTATATTTTTATAGGTAATTTGATATGTGTTTAGTGGTTAAGTTGATTATTTAGTGTGTGTTGAGATTAAGAAATGTGTTAGTTCATAAACATTTGTGTTTTAAGTGTTCTTTAGGCAAGAATATGCTTTTAAACTTAAATTTTATATATATGAGGTGTCATGACGAGTTTGTTGATGTTTCAGGGCATTCGGAAGAGTTTCGGAGGAGACTCGAACTAAAAATACTAGGCAACGATCGTAGGGGACCTACCACGATCGTGACAGAAGCACCAACATTGGCCTACAATCGTGGCAAATATGTTATGATCGTGACAGAAGCTTAAGCATAGGGTAAACCGGCCACAATCATGGCCTGCACATAGACAAATTGTAACATTGCGTTCCCATAGTTAGAGTTAGAAATCAAAAATACAGTATATGTGAGATCAATGAGGGATTAAGAAAAATCCATCTCATGCTTATGCATAATGTTAGCATACACGCACGTTAATTTGAATTTTTGCATACATTAAGATAACTATACATACATTCATTGACATTCCAGGTATAATTGATTTATTAATGTGATATTATTGAGAATTGTGATTTATTTGCAATGAAATCCGAATTGGAGAATATAAATTGTTGATTTAGAATTTTTGGTAAATTTTAGGAATAAATTTCGAAAATGTTGAATATTATTAGACTAGGAAAAATGTCACTTGGCAAGTAACTTGATGGAAGGAAATAGAAATAAGAAACAAATGATATTGGGGAATTGTTAAAAATGATTTTTCAAATTATTGAGAAAATGACTTTGAAAAATTTGGAGATGACTTTAGAATTTGTGAGAAAGATGTTATTAAGAAAATTTTGGTGATAATTGGAATAAAAAGTTCGGAGTTATGGAACTAGTTCAATAAGAACTAATTAGTGGAGATACTAGTTAAACTCTTAGGAATTGGACAAGTGTCTAAATCTTAAGCTCACGTTCCTTTTAACTTTGAAAGACAAAGACACTGTTTTGTCTTGTCTTAAAATATCTTCTTGGTGGCTTCCTTCTTGAAGCTTCTTCTTCTTCTTCTTCGGATCTTGTTTTACCAAACCTTCACCAAAGCTACACTTTGCTTTCCTCTACCTATTGCTACTCCCATTTTGTTGTCTCTTTCTCTTACCATAAGAAACCTAACCCTACAACCTTGGAATGTGGATGATCTTATGATATTGGAAAGATAGAGGTCAAGTGATGTTGAAGATTTTAAAGCTTTAAACAAGTAAGCATTGTATGGTTCTTTATTATTGCATAAGATGAAACATGCATCATGTTAATTAGCCGTTGATATTATAAAATGAAAAGGTACATATGCTGAAATGTGAGTGAAAAACCAAGGTATACTGCATATGTTGATTTTACATATTTGATGATCAATATGTCTTAAGATGGTGTTGCAATGATTTTTGAGTTTGAAAGATCAATGAAAATGTGAATGAAAAGAGTGTTGAAAATTTTAGGAAAAGTTGATTTATATATATATATATATAGATACTCTATTTTCACAGTGTATAAGTGAATTCTTTGGTTGTTTTAGAGATATGTTAAAATGAGTTTAGAGTTAAGGAAATGATGTAACGTGATGTTGTGATATGAGAAAGAATGATTAAAAGGATAGTTAGAGAAGATAATGGAGAAGGTGCAGAAAATGGAAAATGCAAAAAAATGAAGAACTGTAGAAGCTAGGATGAACATTCGTATATGAATGTTCTATTTTTTATATTTATGAGTAATAATGGACTTTGATTTGTTTTTGAATGATATTAAGCTGAGAATGAAGAGAAAATGAAGTAGAAAAGATGATTTATCATAAGATGTGTTAGATGTAAAATGTAGGAGTTAAAAATCTGGAAAAAGTGAAAGAAGAATTTCTGGAGTATGACAGCTATAATGTTTCCACTGAACATACATCTGTATTTTAACTACATCTTAATCTGTATACATCTAAATGTGATGATTTTAAGTTTATATTAAACAAAATACATGTGGCTATATTTTTCATGAAGGAATAGATTTCAAATTCTGTTTCTAAGAGTTTCAAATTTTGGCTTGAATTAGAGTATTGTGTACTATTGTGGTTTGGGAATAGTCTGTAATTTTTTTGGTATAACTTGGAAAATACCGAACCAAATTGCACTAAATTAGTTTCATTAGAAACTTAATACATAAAGCAACAATTTTCTAAATAATGTTTATCCTAAATCCTTCATTTTTATTATAAAAATGACCGTGTAAAAGTGACCTAAAAGTTTATTTTGGGAAGAGAGGAAGAAGAAACAAAATCAGCTGCTTTGGAGGAGAAGAAGAAAAGCACGATCGTGCTTCTGAATGATCGTGACTTTTCTGAAGAGTTTGAGAGTCATGATGCAATAGAAACTCACGATTGTGCTTTTGCACAATCATGACTTCTATGGTTACTGATGGGAGACAAGCACAAACATCCTTTGATCTTTTAATTATAACTTCTTCTCCTGACCTCCAAATGACATGGGATTTGAACCAACAAACTCATAACACATTGTTCTTCATCTCCACCAAATATTATGATCATCTGAAATCATTTTGAAGAGATTAACTGATTGAATTGGGACAAAAATGATGAACAATTCTGGAACTTCATAACTGGAGTAATACTTTGTTATTTTGGTAATATATTGACCTGTAGTTATCCAAATAGAATAGTTCTTGATTTAGATTAAATTAGAGACATATGCCTGCAATGTTTCTGAAGGAGTTGAAATTTAATTCTATTTCTATAATTCCATATTTTTGAATTAAGTTGAGTACAGGATACTGTTTAAGCTTATGAACAATTTGAATTATTTGGAGTATAACTTTTGAAGTACTGAACTAAATTGAATGATCTTAGTGTCATTAGAAACTTAATACAATGGGAAGAAACTTTCTAGAAGTAAGTACTTCCAAATTACTCCATTTTCCTTGTCAAAATGTTCATGAAATATTGACCTGAAAGTTTGGAATTTTGGAGATATTATAAGAAGATATGAGAGTTTGGATCTTGTATGATCATATAATGTTAGAATAACATTAGTGAATGACTTGTTGATCTTAAAGTACCAAAGGCATGAAAATAATGGGAATGAAAGATGTTCATATGATCGTAGTTATGATTCAAAAGAAATGAGTAATTGAGTTATGAATATTGATTCAAATTGTGTTATTGAGGTATAAACCTTAAGTACAAATTATACTTAGGTGAGTTTTGATATATGATTGATAATGTGATGAGAATAATGCAAAAATACTCAGGACTATCATTGAGCATGCATTGTACATATTCCATATGCACATTTGTGCATAAAGGAATACTTATAATTGTGCAATTATTAATGTTTATGCAATATGTGTATTGCATAATTTTGATGTACGGGATAAACGTTCGCATTCAGATGTTTCCAGATCAAGGAAGTTAATGCTAATCTGGAGCATACTGTGAGTTGACCTAGATAGTCTCATTCATTGTTTGTTACGTTTTAACTTTAGCTTTGAATTGCCATTGAAATGGCATATGATTGTTCTGATTCCAGACATTGAATGTTCGAGGAGTTTGATAAATTCATGAATAATAACAGAAGTGCTCCTTGTATGAGAATTTGACGAAATATGTGATACACAAATTAATTGTTAAATCCCAAACCGAGTTCTGAAGAGAAATGTGAATATACATATAAATGAAAAAGTGATTCTCAACTTTAGTGTTAAATGTTGGACTAAGGTTCGATGATATGTGTAAAGTGAAATAAAGTAATTGATTGAAAAGATGTGAATATGATGCATTTCATTTCATGAATGCATGAAAAATAAAGGTTGTTGTGACTGAAGTAGCCACCAAAAAAGAGCTTAAAGCTCAGATTGTGAAAAAGAGCTTAAAGCTCAGAAAGTGTACAAGAGCCAAAGGCTCACTATGTAAAATGAGTCCGATACCCCCAACAGATACTAGACAGTTATTAATGAGCCTAGTATTCATAATGGATACGGGACAGTTATAGACACTCGGTCACAACAATAACAAATTTAAAGTGAGTCTCATAAGCATTACATATGCATTTAATGTGTATGTTTTAAATAGTTTGACTGATTTTCTGAATGTGAGATATGTTTCAAGAGAATGTGAAATATATGTGACTCAACATGATTATTAATGAAATGTTGTGAATTACGTGAATTATGTGTGTTATGTGATGAGTAAGCCATCGAGGATGGTCACTCATTGAGTTTGGAAAATTCACCCAAAATTTGCAATATTTTTTAGGCTCAGAAGAGTTACCCCGTTGGGCAAATAGGAGTATAGCCACTGCATTCAAGTAAAAGGTAAAGGTCACATTGTATTGCTTTATTTTTGTATCGAATTGAGTCTTCCACAATTACTGTATCATGTGGATTCGAATATTTCTATTGTGTATAACTTTCCAATTGGAAATGTTTAAGAAAAGAGATTGATCAAAGTGTAATAATAATTGTGATTTTGAGTTTTATGAACTAAAGTATGGTCCCAAATTTTGTTATAAATTTTTACATACATGTGTGTTATAAAAAAATTTGTAAGAAGGTTTGTCTGACTGACTGCTACTAGCATGCCACTTTTGTGAGATTCATACTCAGATATCAGTCATAATGTCGGGTACGTGTCTTATGAGAGTGGGATTCTACATTTTGGTATCAGAGCCCAAAATTAGTATCTTACATGGGAGTTTTCGAAATATATGTCAAGATACATGCATTTTTGTTATATCATAACAGATAATAGCAACTGATCCCTAGTCTGAGTCGCATGTGTATGAGTCACATGCATAAGCATGTGTTAAGAGTTTGAGTTGATAGAATTAGTGAGAAGAGTGATGCTCTTTCAGAATGTAAGAAAACCAAAGTTTGTGGATAATTAGAAATGATAAATAGTATATGGGTAAATATGATAGATAATAATTTAACGTATTTTTATTGGTGGATGTATTATTGAATACGACATCACTATTATACTGTGGTGATATATCCCCGAATGTGATAAAGATGTGAATGTATTGTCATGGATTGTTTAAGGAAAATAGCGAGATAAGTAGAAATGATGAGATTAAAGTGTACAAGTAGAATATAATGAAAAAAATTATGATCTTAAGGAGATGAATTTGGAACGGAAGTGGTTGTTTGATTAATGTGACAAGCGTTACGATCCACCATAAGAATATATTAATGGAAATTGAGATCAAAATTTTATGATGATTATACATCTATAATTGTGAATTGATTGAGGATATACATATAGGAGATGAAATACATGACAATGGAAGATGAGATAGAAATGAGATAAAGAAAAAGATGAGGAATCAAATGAGAAGAGTTAATGCACCCAATATGGTAGTTGAATCATTATGACATGATGTAACATTAGAAGATGTAAATTCTAGAATATTGAGGTAAAGATGTTAGTATGTGTTAATGCGAGGAAGCCCCAATCGTGGTAAGGATAAAGAGAGAAATATTGTTTAGGATCAATTAAGATCAATGTATTACTATTGTAAGATAATTGGTGATTTGTCATAAATAAATCTCTGGATAAAATGGGATGGCCTTGATGATACACACCTAAGCATATGAGACAATAATGATGTCTACTACTTCATCGAGTTTTGTTAAACAAGACATTATGACCTTGTAAGAAACAATAGAAATTGATTTTCTTGAGGTAATAAGAATGTCTGATAAGTAATGATGGAAACAGTGGATTAATAAAGGTTACATGAATAATATAGATGATAGAAACAAGAAATCTTTTTTCGAAGAAGAATTTCACTGAATTAGATGAAGTAGACTAGATAGTTTATTCTTAATAATGATTAATGAAGGAATAATCAGAAATGATTTTTATAATGAATCAAAAGTGAATATTAGAGACCTAATCCTAACGGAGACTCAAAGCACAAGATGTAGAATATGCTATTGAGAGTGTATGCACTTTGTTAATGAAAAGTATCCAAATGTGTAATTAGATTCTTGAATTTAAGGTGACATTAAGTATAAGAGATACAAATTAGATCTGATGAATGTGTTACCAACACAGGAAATTAAGATTTCAAATAAATCGAAATGTATGGAGAAACTAGTGTGAATGAACAGACATTAGAACAAGTCAATGTGAAATCAGAGGAAATCGAATGAATGGAGAAAATCATTCAAGAAAATAAGTCAATTGGGAAATAGAAAATAACATGAGATAATACTATCTCATTATGGAATTAGATACTTAAATAATTATAAGAACAAATCATAGGCGCAAGGATTTTTGAGTTATATCTGTTGGAGTTAACAATGCCTGCGATAGTATTATGGTATTGAAGACTAAAGTGATCCAAGCAATATTGTATAAATTAGCGACTGTGATCATAGATGATATATTAAATGTATTAAAAAAGAGTTTTAAGGAATTATGACACCGATGTTAACTATATTGTTTGGATTTGGAGATTTTGTATATACAATCATGTTTCACACCTGAGATTAGGATGAAATCTAATGCAACATAATAAAGTGAATTTATATGTATTGAGACAATTAAAATCTCATGAGTTGATTATTTGATACATGATTTGGTACTTGCTGCAATAGTAGTTGTTTTGAGAGCTTGGAGACATGATATGTATAGTGAAATATTTCGGATCTATATATAGATCATTTAAGTTTGAGGTAATTATTAAGTCTTAAGGAACTAAATATAAGACCAAGATAATGGATAGAATTACTGAAAGATTATGATTGTACAAATGAGTATTTCCCAGTAAAGCTAGTGCTGTAATCTAATATATTGAATAAAAAATTTAATAACATTGTATCACAAATTTAGATATTGAGGTTACCAAACTAGTGCAATGAAGAGCATATAATATTGAGTTGAATTTTGGGCAAATCAAAGTACTATTAGTTGTTGAATTTAAGATCAGTCTCACATAAAATGTTTAGCAAAGCCCAAATTAAGGATTCAGAATCTATGAATCTGATTAAGTAATTGAAAATGAATCTGAATTTTAAGTTTGAATAGGAAAAATGATACTTTGTGATCGAAATAAGAAGGATTTGTACTCGATAAAGATCAGTGAACAAAGAGATTACTAGAGAAAGCACAAATAACAACCTATCCTATACATCCTAGTAGGAACATGCCGAAACAACATTTAGTGGCTAAGAATATAGAATCAAGTGACTGAATGTTTGAATTTTCAATAGTCTTAACTGTTGGAGATATGCTTAAAACTTATATTTTGGAGTTCATAGGATCATAAGGTCAATGTGTGTTTTTAATTGAATTTAAACATATCAATCATTATCACAGTGATATCATTATAATACTATATGATGTGTTATACGACAAAAAGGGTCATTGCCCTTACCTTAAAATGAAGAGGGCTTAAAAATGGTTGAAAGTCATAATTGATTCGAGATACTGTTGATAAATAAAATGAATATGTAATAGAAATTAAGTGACTTATGAAAGATGAATGAATTTGATGGATCAACATCGAGGTTACATAGTGAGATAGACATAAGAGTGGAGTGTATTAACATTGAAGAGATGTGAATTATTAAAGGAAAGATGAATTGTTTCTAAAAGTACCACCTTGGTAAGGTGTGCTCAAATTAGGAAAAAGGATAAACTAAGCTCGAATAGTATTGGTCCACATGAAGTTATTAAGAGCATAGAAACAGTAACTTATAAGTTGTATTATCAATAAAGATGTCTCAGAATTATAATGTGTAATATGTGAGTATGTTAAGAAATAATGATATGATCTGATAAAGATTTATTGTCAGCTTATGAAGTGAAATTTTTTGGTAACTTGAATTATATTGAGGAAACTGTTAAGATAGTGTGATATTTGTGTTAAGTCCAATGACTTTAAATAAATGATTTTGATGAATAACAAGAGAAGTTAAAAAAACAGACGAAGTATGCGAAGCAGAAAAACAAACGAAGTATGCGAAGCAGAAAAGCAGACGAAGTATGCAAAGCAGATGAAGTATGCGAAGCAGAAAAACAGACGAAGTATGCGAAGCAAAAAAGAAGACGAAGTATGCGAAGCAGAAAAACAGACGAAGTATGCGAAGCAGAAAAGCAGACGAAGTATGCCAAGTAGAAAAGCAGACGAAGTATGCGAAGCAGAAAAACAGACGAAATATGCGAAGCAGAAAAACAGACGAAGTATGCGAAGCAGAAAAACAGAAGAATCAGAAAAGCAGACGGAAGTAGATCAAGATTCAGTTCGAGTTAGTTAAAGAACTCAACTGA
>JAOSBK010000009.1:19608413-19623307 GCA_027568895.1 Erythroxylum shatona | reverse complement strand
ACAAAACTGTGAGGTCAGGGGATCAATTCCCAGGGAAGACCAAAGCGGACAATACCAATTGTGGATGGGTCTGGGACCCAACATCTGTTGGGTCCTACCCTGCAAAAATCATCCCCTGCCATACTCTAGAGCACAAATGATTTGATTCTTCAAAAACTTAGGGACCTTCGTTTTAATCAAGACCAAATATGTAACCAAATTGATAGCCTGCAAAACCAAATCCTGAACATTCTAGTACTTCTTAGAAAAATTCTTGATTCTCTTAACTAACTTTATTACTATTTTTAGTTGGATTTTTCTTACATACTCGTAATATTTCTTACGACTTAATTTCATTCCCTCCTATTTTTTTTATAATGACAAAGGGGTAGAATAGTTAATGATATACTTTGCATCTGTGATATATTTTCAGTATTGCCTTGGTGATATATTTGTTTTTTGATGATATTTGTGATATGTTCTGATAACTACTGTCGAAATTTTCGTTGAACTTGTGATGTTTAATAATGTATTATACAAATGATAGGCTCCTTCCTTTAAAAGTTAGGGTCTTTTTAATTATGATTGTGAGTAAGAACAATTAAAGTTTACAAGTATCTTTCCAAATCTTTTCTTATTATTTGAATTTTGAAAATATATATAATATTGTTTCTCATCATCAAAAAAGGGGAGATTATTAGCTCAAGGTTTATGTTTAACGATTTTGATGATAACTTTATAATATTTCAAAATTCAAATTAGATTTATTTCCTTGTATAGACAATGATATAGTTCTTAAAAGGAAATAAAATCATAGGATAATTGCTTCCTTTCTTGCAAGAACCTTCTTTATGAACTTACCTAATTAGAAATGATTTCATCACATCCAGAAGGATCTTACTAATTCGAATAATTACCTCCGGAAGTTTTGAAAAAACATTTATCTTAACGTCTGAATTTCAAAGATTTAAGCAGGGATGATATCAAAGATTAAGCAACGACTAGTTGAAGAAAATGTTTACTTAAGATAGAGCCACTGTATTTGCAATACATATAGATTTGTCAAATACCTTAGTAGCATCATTATTAATGAAAGTTATATCAAACTTTTGGTGCTCTAGAAAGTGAAATCACTCTATTGAAAGAGACTGTTAAATCCTTTATACTTTTCTTATTGAGACCTTGTAAAGGTTTGTTAAACATTACGAGTGTGGAAGGTTGAAGAACCTTAAAAAATGTGTACTTGTGAGCTTGGAGAGGCTTGTGAAAATTTACTACTTGGATATAGTGAAATACTCAAGTACTTGGGGACTGAACGTAGACTTCGTTATAAGCTAAACCAGTATAGATATATTGAGTCACACTCTTTCTTTCTTAACTTTTAAATTTCTGCATTATAGTATTTGTGTTTTACAACTTATAAGAGGCTCTTTTGGTTTTACAATATGCTCCTTCTGTTTTTATATCGCAAGAGGTTCCTTTCATTTTGAGTGTTAATAGGCTCCTATTGATTAATAAGCTACTTTCGTTTTGAGTGTTAATACGCTCTTATCAATTAATAGGTTCCTTTCTTTTTTAGTGTTAACAGGCTCCTATCAATTAATAAGATCCTTCTGTTTTCAATATTAATAGGATATTTCCGAAAGTTAATAGGACCTTTCTATTTATAGATTTATTTTGTTTAGAAGCATATTATCAATTTTTAAGTACCTTTTAAATTTTTTTACACGCAATTCACCCCCCTCTTGCATGTGTTTACTTTATCAAATAAGTGATAAAGATCGATAATAGAATAAGCAAAAATCATTTAAAAATTTCAATCTAAAACTTGATTAAGTATGAGCTATTTGACATAAATTCAAGTTTAATCATAATTTGGGCGACTTAATGTTTGATTGAGTTTGTATAAAACTAGACAACCTAAAGCTCGTTCAAGTTACGCCAAACCCAAAATTTATATTTGTCAAACTTAAAAATGAACAATTTAGACAACTAAAGATATTTAGGAGCAAAAAATTATTGACATTACGAATAAATAACTCAAATGAATGAATCCATAAACAACTAAACACAACACTCGGTAATAGGCTTTACAGGGATAGTTCATTAAGAAAGACAGCTTCCTAATCAGAATCATTATCAATAGTTTAAATATGGCTCCAACCACCTAAAGCATAGTTTAAATTAAGATAAACACTTTTAACATTGAGAAAGAAAGACTTTCCACCAATAGAAAGGATATTTCATAATATAGATATAATTACCCATATAATCCAAATAAGAAGATTGAAGATAAGAATCTAATTTAGGGTTAGTTTGCTTATTCTTCGTATCAAACAAAGAGAGATGCCAAAAGGAGAAATTACGTAACTTTGAAGGCACAAAAAAGCATTATCAATCATTAAAACTTATACTTTTTAATGCACTGTTATTATTGTCATTTTTTGTAAAATTAGAACTAGAAGTAGAGCATGTAAGTCTATTTCTTTCACAATCAAATTCAATTGTAAACAATGTTAACTTTCAATTAATAAACTTTTGAGAGTGTAAATTCTATAAATTAACAAATAGAAGACATAAATTTTTACTTCTGAAGTATTTATGAGCTAACTCTTTTGTTTTTATACTTTAATGGTGGATCTGTTCCTATAAAAGAAGATAAAAGATCAATGCCTAACTAAATTAATAATCCAATTACTTTACTACTTAATAATAATTTTTTAATGAGATAATATAATCTCCACTACCCCTTTTAAAAATTATGAAAGCAGAAAAAGAAATTGCAAGTAATTTCACTAATTGATTTTGCAAAAAATAAGGATTCTTATGTGCACAATAGAATTCCTATATGGCATATCAAAAACATGCGATAGTAAAAAGTAATAGAAAAAGATAGTCAAAGAAATACCTAAACTCACAATTAAATTATAGAAACTAAAGGTGATAGACAATATAAAACTTCCACAAATCCTCTAATAATACTCAGTGATATGGCATGTATCTGTATTAGATCTTTTAGTTACTCAAAAAAGATGATAACTTAAAGGTTGTCAAGAAGAGAAATACCAAAGAAAGCTGGTGAGAATGAGAGCAATGATTAAAAACCAAGTGAGTGGCAAAGAGATGGAAGATGTCAACACAAGATAGTTAAAGGAAGATAGTGACAACAGTGAGCAAGTACGTTTCAATTTAGAATTTTTAGTTTTAATCCATCCATTAATAAGATGAAACTATTTTTTTAGTTTTATGTAATAACGTTATTTTCAAGATACATATTTGGTATAAAGTCCAAGCTCAATTCAATACCCAATCAACTCATATCAAACTTATTGACTTTGGATAAGAACCAGATGGATAGGACCAACTTAGGCCATTTTTCCATCCTTAACTATTCTCAACCCTTTTATTTATGATCATTGTGTTTAGTTTTTTTTAATTATCATTCAAATAATTCATTATAAATTAATGTTACAAATGATAATCACACTTAGGAAGGAAATCCCAGTTTATTAGACCCATGTATGTATTTTTTTAATTGTGATTAAGACCAATCAACTACTGTATTATTTTAGGTCTTTTACCCTTATGTGAATTATCGATTATTTTTTTCAATATTGCTATCGTGTTGCCTAAGTTGTATCTTGAGTAGGGTTTATGATTGGAACCATATATAATGATATTCGTTTGAATTGCAACTTATTAGAACACATGAAATAAGTTAAAAATCAAATGCTAAGGATACATTGGAATTAAAATCTATTAGTTTTTGTATTTTATTGCTTAAAAATTCCATTGATATGATAGTAGGGATAATTTATTGCATATTATGTTTTCATAGTCATATATCGTTTATTTTTCTTCCATATGTATACGAAATATATATGATTTATTACCTTAAATGACTATGTATTTAATGAGTCATTGATTGATAAGGTTTACTTTTTCACTCGTAGGATGTTGTATCCACATCAAAAGGAGATTTTGTTATAATAAGAGGATAATATAGTTAAGGAAAATCGTATCATATTTGAAGGTGAAAAAACTAACTATTTAAGGACATTAACCCATAATCATATGGTTTGTAATGAAAAAACAATAATGCACTACTGGTATGATATATTGGATAGGATATTTATAAGTGACACACACTTAATATGTGTACAAATTAGGCTTGGATTATCTTAATAGACCTACCAATCCTCTATACACCTATGTGCTTTAGACTCACTTAAGAATCCAATTATTTAAGAAAGATAAGTCTAATTAAAGTAAAATTCAATCATGCTAAGACTTAAGAGTCCTAATCAAAGACAAACTTAGCTACATAGTAGAAGTTAGATCTAACTTTTCTGAGGATGGTTAGTTTAACTACACTTAGATGGATTGTCGATAAAAGGGATATATATCAAAGTAAGTTTTCATAACTACTTCTACTAAGTACACTTGGTGATTTATCTATATAAGTAGCATTCTTCAACTTACTAATTAAGCATCATAGTATTTATGGAAAGAACACCCTTAACTTGTTGTTATTTATCTTTGAAGGTATGATAAGTTGAGATTAGACTAAAAATCTTACTAGGAATTCAATCTACATCATTTGGAATTGCCTACGGGTATTTAGTGAAATCTTTGAATACCTTATTTAAGAGAATCCAGAAAATAGATGAGACCTTATTTGAGAGAATCTAGAAAATAGATGAGTTATCACCATCCTAAATAGGAACAATGGAAACGAATAGAAACAATCCTTATAGTAATGCCACTAAAATAACCAACACGCTTTAAGCCCATTGCATCCATGAGTAACCTAGGGACCAAATAACCAAAATTATGACGTTGCAAAAAATAAGTGAGACAAATGTTGTAAAAGTAGCATAGTTATTAAAGGAACCAACCCCATATCCTACAACCGCTATTAGGAGGGCCTCATTTACTCCCTACAACCTTATTCTTTATGCTCACATCCTGCAACCTCTACCATTTTGAAACATTCACACCATATAAACTTTTATCTATAGTGCATATCCCATAACCATCATCACGGGAGCCTCATCCACACCCTTAACCTTACACCCTAAGTTGACATCCTATAACCACCATCAACAGCAGTGTCATATTTACTTTGTAACCCTATCAATTGAATACAAAACTTAAGGGACAACATCTTAGTTGAACTACTAATAATTGGACTTAAGATTATAATCATGGGTACCTCTGATGGCATATATGCCCCTATCAACCATATGCATTGTTATAGATAACTTTTGAACCTTTATGGTGTATCTAATATCCAAAAATGCAAAGCCTTTGCTTCCATCCTGATCATGGTCTCAGATCCTACTCCTTGCCTAGGTAGTTACTTTCTAATAAATAATTGTGAGGTTCATTTAACACTTCTCCAATAATAGATATAGACCTTAAAACTTGACATACATGATGTTAGTAACAAGGTGAAGATAGGTTATATATAAAAAAAATAGTTTTTTGTAGTAAGGAGACATAATGTCATTAAAAATATATTTTATATATAGTATGTGTAATCTTATCACCTTACTAATTTATCGTAAAGTTCTTAACCTCGATTAAGATGGCAAAGGTACAGAGAGACCAAAGAATGATAAATAATATTAGTCTACAATGCTTAAAAAAGAAACAATGTTTTCAACATTAATGGGGAAGAGTTAGATGTCAGCTCATAATAAGAAGGCATGAAGACTATGACCTTTAAAATTAGAGCCAATATAGAGAATACTGCTAATAAAGACCTAAAAAAGTTCATGCTCCAATAATTGGACTTTTTTTATAATGTCCATTAGACAGGCATAAGGTTAAGAGGGAGATAGTCTCCCAATAAGCTAAATTATAAACCCCACTTCAAGCTAATAAGATAGAACAAGAGAAATTTTACAATAGAGAATTAATATACCATAGAAGAGTAGGTAGCCAAACTCTACTAAAATTGTACTTCATCAAAGATGTCGACTACCCTAAACAGTTAGCCAATATATTCATGATCAAGAAGGTTAATGGAAAGTGGAGGAAGTATGTATACTTCACACAAATAAGATATGTCCGAAAATCAATTCCTTACCTAAGATAGACCAGTTTGTGGATACAACATCAAAATATAGTAAGCTTCATGGATGCTTACACAAGATATAACTGGATCAAAAGGAATAAATTTAATGAAGAATAGACATCTTCATTATACATAGGGGAATTTACTACTACATAGCCATTTTTTTATCTAAGAAAATGATCACTTTTCTAATATGTGATCCATTTTAGTTTTTCAAATAAAAAATGATTACTTTTCGAATATGTGATTTAGCGAGAAGAATGCCTACAGAGACGGTTAAACTAAGTCAAATATGTATTACTATTTATGACCTAGAAATTGATTGATTCAACTAGTATTATTATAAGTTGTTCAAGCTATTTTTCTAACTTAAGGTTCAAGACTTAAAAAATGAAATACAAGATTGTATTTGTAAGATAATTTTTATAAAATATTATTTATTAATAGTAAATTATGTTTTAAAAAGGTTCAAAAATTTTAATGTTTATTATCAGTTATGATAGTGATAAAAATAAAAGATATTTTTGCTAAAACAGAGATTTATAGTACATTTTAGAAATCATACATTATACATCTTTTATTAATTGTATCAACAACTTTAATTTTTATATTATAATATCCGATATTTTCAAAATAAATTGAGAGTAATATTAACATGAATTAAAATTCATCTTTTACTTAAAACTTTAGTAATTGGGGTCTTTAAAAATACACAATTAACACTTTAGAACATTGGCTCCTTTTTGTCATTCATAAAAACCTTCTTTTCCAGTGATCCAAATTCCAGATCTCCCGTAGGCTTTTATGTTCCGCTCGCAACAGTCAACCCATTTTTCTAAATTGAAACTTTTAATTTTATAATAAAAATATACAAATTAAGAGTAACATGAACTAAAATTTATCTCTTAAGTCCATGGAAACTAAAATAGTAATAAATCAGAAATTAAGGAAAACTAACTCTTGGGAACCTTAGCTACTTTTTTTTTTTTTCATTCACTCGTAAAGCCATAATTGGAACTTTCCACAAACAACGCCTACATAATTGTTAGTGGTCTGGAGACTTCATTTACGTTGTTACAGTTACAGCTGCTGGTGCTGGTGCTCTTTTTATTCGAAACGTTCACCGATGTCATCTAACTTCGCTACGTTCTACACATTGTCTATTCGTTTAATGGGTCAAAATATTGCGAAGAAATCTCAAAGTGACGGAGCATGTGGACTGTGCTGTGCCCAAGAGGAGTTTATTTCAAAGGAGATTAGATAATGATTTTTTAAAACAATTATAACTTTAGAGAAAGAAGCTTTTTTTTTTTTTTTTTTGCTTTTTATTGATTATACTATAAACAATAAGAAGTTTCTTTGCATCAATCTCGCCGGTCTATACTATCCCTAGGAATTGTTGGGTTGTTCGAATATATGGATGCTGTAACGTTTGAATCTGGGCTAGCCCATGCTTGTTTTCGCTTTTGGAAATGCTAAAAATTTACTCCACTCTACTAGGAGACATCTTTTGTTTAGAGAATTTGATCAACATCCACCCAATTGCAGTGATGCGCTCTTTTGTTCTTGATGTACCAACTCTGGTCTTTCTTTAGTGTTTGTTTTTTAATCGATTGGCTCTACCCATTTTCCTGTACTAGTTCTTGTTTTGAAGTAGGAGTGGCTGGTGCCTAACGAATGGCCAAGTCATTCAATGTAAACTCTATTGGCCGTTTACTAACTTCCCGTCGTGAAACAAAAAAAGAAACAGTCGAAGGGATGTTCAAGTAACCCACTCTCAGAAGTGTTTTCAGGCAAAACAGCTTCTTGGGGTTGGAATTGTCGAGGGAATGACACATGGCCACACAATATATTGAAAATGAGACACAATGGGCAGCCCCATTTTATGAGTATCCCAGTTTATTAAAGAAACAGTATTCACATGACACGATGTCTGGATCAGTTTAGAGAATCATTCCCATGTCCACCTTTGATATCAAGCAAAAGCAGCTTATCTTCATTAGTATCGTATCATCTGTGCATTAACTTATATGGGAACAGGATGTGCACGTACCTTTTAGTTACCTCAACCAAAAGCTACAACCCACCTTGCTGGTAGTCTACAGCGACTCCTTACAACTCAGGCTATTGTTTTTCTACTAGTTTTCCTTGCATATACATTAGATTACCCTCAACTTCATTTTAATGGAAAGAACCATTGGCACTATGATGTGCTCCAGCATTTAAACCACCGTGACAGAAATTATTATTGAGAAACTACTTCAAATCATGTTCAACTTCAGACAGTACTGTACAGATGACTCTGAAAAACTTGTGTAGACTGTCAGCTTTTAATCCATTTGAAAAAAGTAATCAATTAGCAGTCTATAAAGTGAATTGCTCTAGTTATGGGCGGTATGAATCACAAATTAATTCAAAAAGGAAAACAAGCTCACCAGATATATCTGCACAAAAACATGTTACTAAACTTTAAGCAACTCCTGAAAAAGAAAGGTGAAAAAGAAAAAGAGTGAAGGTCTCATACGATAAAGATTACAGGTGGCATATAAATTTAAAACAGCAGTACTAAATGGAATCCACAAAGATAATATAATTTTGTTTCTTCTGCTCACAAGATTAAATAGTGATAAAAAAGCAATCAAAATCATCCTTGCCTCTCACTTTGACTATGAGCTCATATCAATTTTATGTTAGGATATATTACTGCATTTTCTGCCAAAGTGAATAAATTTAGCTTATTTACTGTGACAACATTCTAGCTGCTGAGAAATAACAAGCATTTAAAGGCCCTTCTTCCATATCCTGCCACATATTACAGCTTTGCAACTAATTCTCAATCATAAATAAATATACAGAATCCAGGTTCTCAAAATCAGTGCATGGTTTATGGCACAACTGCAGTTAAGCCAAATTTGAAGTGCAAGGTCCAAATTAACTCAACGCCATAAAAATGCCCATTGATCCATCCGTATAAATTAATCAATTTCGTAAACTAGCATAGGGTCAGGGGATTGGAACTACCTATTCTTCCCATGAATCTGATCATGATAAGCTTCCACTCTAGTTTTTACAACTACTATAGTTGACAGGAATCAGTGGATCCTAGGGTGCATTTATGCATTCTTTCTTATCCAAGAAAGAAAAAAATATGTAGCAATATTTTTGCAATCCAAGAAAGTAATTATGATAGAAGTATCTCTGAAAAATATCAACACTCAGGTCCCATTCAATCAGTCAGAATTAGAATGATACCGTTTCTTTTTGTTTATAGATAGTCTCAATCTTCTTTATATATCCATCTGTGAGCTTCTGCAAAAGAATTACAATAATTCTTTATATCTAATAAAATGGCAGAAGTGATTCTTCACAAACTGAAAGGTCAACAGACAACATCAAAGAGACAAAGATCCAAACAAGTAATGACATATGTAGGAACCACACGTAAAATGAGAATTAAATGTGCAATTAATTAGCATATTACAACTTCTTTCAATTTATCCTTGTGTAAGTACACATTGCAACATACCAATTTACCCTAAATACTTGCCTCTATCCAGGAGAATTGAACATATTACACAAAGCACAAGATCTTAGTCATGACTGAAAGGTTTAAAATTGACGACATGCACCAAGTAATGTATTAACTTTTCAATACTTCATTTCTGGAGAGTTCCTGAACGCCAACTCTAAACCTCTGAAACTATTCTCCAGAAAACTGTTCTAGTAGTGCATAATAAAATCATTCAACTTATTGCTAGAAATATCCCAAATATGTTGCTTGAAAAATATGGTTAATAAGTTCATATGATTAAAACTCAATATGTAGCGAACCTGATGGTAGTTGCTGAAAGCAGAAGGCACAATTGATTAAAAAAATCTAAATTCAGAGCAGCTAATGGACAAAAAATAATCATTAGCATGTTACCTGCAAATCACTTGATAAGTCTTTCACGTTGTCTTCTGAAAGCTTCTTCTCCTGAGGAGAAGAATATGAGTAAGATCAACAGCAAACTTCTCAAGGAAACAAATCATTCAACATCTTGTATGCTTCTCACTTCAAACCTTTTCAAGTTTCTCATATGCTTTCAGTGCATCTCGTCTGATATTCCTCAAAGCAACCTGTACATCATTATTAAAAAAAAACATGTGATAGGAAAGTGGAAACCTCTGAAACAGGCATTGATTAGCATCCAGATAGAACTATAATGAAAATGCAACTTCTGGCCTTTTTAAATGGCTGCAAAATCTCAGCCTCTCCGCTTTCATGTCCCAAGAAAATCACAAGTGCAAAAACACATACTTGTTATCCATCCTAAATTCAGGAAAATAAATGTCTATTGTAGGTAGAATAAATTATTTCTTCAGGACCAAGATAAGTAAATGATTTCTTCAGGACCAAGATAAGTTTATCAAAGTTGTTTCACCCTTGAGAGAACATGAGAAACTCTGGATATTTAAATACTAAATTCAAAACTGCAGAGTTACATCAGCAACGACTAGAATCCATATATACCTTCCCTTCCTCAGCTTGTTTAGCCACCATTTTTGACAACTCCTGTAAAAAGAGGATGCGAGAAGAAATCATTAAGATGCTCAAAGGAAACCCCATGTTCTTCTGAGAATGCTACACACTTAAATTCATCCTGCAGAATGAGAAATTTCTAATTGATCTTTACTAGTTAGGAATAAGGCTATATACTAATGGATCTCGCCAAACTCCGCATATATTGTTGTCTCTTCCAGCTTGATAAGCAAACATACATAAATCTTTCGATGTGAGCAGAATTTAGGTGGGACAAATAATGAGGAAATGGGGAAAATAAAGGACTTGAAGGAGAAAAAGAAGACAATGAAGCAAACATGAGTCTCGCTGCCAGATAAACTAAACAGACATTTTCAGTTGATGCTAAGGACATCCAGCATGGATCCTTAATGTCCCCTCTCAAATGAAACCGTTAAGCAACTGCCATTAAGCTACTCAATGAGGCTAGGGAAAAGCAGAAGTGTTTTAATAGTGTGATCCTGCAAAATAATATTGGAAAGAGAGAGAGAGAGAGAGAAAGTATTATTCATGATACTGAGATTCCATGCTGGATCAACGGAAGATTAAGAGACCCAAGAATGCAAAGCATTTTGATTTATGCTAATGAGAGTGACGGAAAAAATGGAATTTTGTACCCAAAATGCAGCTAAGATAAGATAAATGATGGAGACATATCGTTACTAATTAAGAGAGATCCCGACTTGACACAAACATCAATTTTACACCTTATAGGAGAGAGTTTATAAATGTAATTCCATGCCAAAAAGCCTTGTAGATCTAGCAAAAAGTTGGCAATTGATAAAGTTAAGAAAAACCAAATAAGTAAAATTACCTTCCTTCTCTCAGATGTCAATTGAGGAACAGGCAACCGTATGACTTCACCATCATTGTTTGGTGTCAGGCCAAGATCAGAGCCAACAATAGCCTTCTCTATAGCCTTTAAGCTGAGAAATAAGACATGTTAAGCATTGCTATAAAATATTATGTGGAAACAGAGAGATTTTACATTTGTAACACATTCTGTTCATGGAGCTCTAAATAAGCGGATGCTTTATCCATCTAAACAATCTAATCCTAATGCTAAATTTATCACAAAATGCAAATGCAAATGGATTATCAGCTAGTGCACATCCCTAGTTAATTCAGTACCTAGATTTGTCATATGGCTGGACCAAGAGAGAGCTAGCATCAGGAGTACTGATTTGGGCTATGCTCTTCAAGCTGACAGGAGTTCCATAATAGTCCACCTGTAATCGCAAATTCTCAAGGTTTTTCCAAGAAAGGTACAAAGCATGAACGCTGTGATAGACTGCGATTAGCAGAATCCCCTGACAATTTGTACAGAGGTCATATGCTGTCTTCCAAACCATGTACATGGAGCACATTTACTTAAAGAAGAAATTTCTTTAAAAGCTAGTGGTGGATTGAGTCACAGCCATTTTCTTGCAGCGATTTGAAAAGATACAGATAACTATAGTAGAAATCATTCTTCACTTTAAGCGGAAAACACCCCTTTCAGAGAAACATATATAAGATGAACGTGGAAGAGAAGTTTTCATTAATTTTTCTGCTTCATGATAAGAGTTTTGGAGTTTGTTACTCACGCATCATATGAATTGCTTTCAAAATGACTTCATAGTTTTAGCTGCCAGTAACCACACATACTTACCCTCTATCGTAGCATGTCTTCATTTCCACAGAAAATAACCACAAAACAATCCGAAATGTGTTTACACAAAAATGCAAAAGGATTCATACCTCGATTTTATCTAACATGGATGGATTAGCTCTTCCTGTCCTCACAGAATTAAAATTCGTTCGGACTGTTTCAATAGTTTTCTCCATTCTTTCCTTCTGATAACAAACAATATTCCCGAATGATTATCAAATCAAAACATCCAAAAGAAAAATTCAAAGATGAGTAAAATCACACTCACAGCATCTTTCTCAATAGAAGACTTCTCTGCTTCGATCTCTTCAATCGTCGCACATCTCACCACTCCAGTTCTAAATCCAACAAAGCAACAAAACATCACATGACGAAACCCAAACGACAAGCAATTTATTCATATACTAACATCGTCCAATCAGATAGTGTGCTAATACTCGCCTATTCTGTGTTCGTTGCACGAGAATGGGTCTGCCAGTAAGCTTAATGGCGCAGTGATGGAAACTTGCGTAGTGAACCGCAGGGCTACACAAATTGTAACGACGTGTTAAGGTAGCATTGGCACGGCCAGGAAAGGAACCTGTATGAACAAATAATTATCTTTACAATGTCTGGCATCCATGCAAAACAGGTCAACTAAATACTGGAATTCTGAAGTACCAGAGAGGGAGGGGAGAGTTTTGGAATGGTTTGAGGTGGAATTGAAGATGGAACCAATCAGTGAAGTTGAAGACGAAAATGACGTCGCCATTGAAGCAGCACGGCAAAAAAAAATAGAGAATTAGACAGTGAGTGCAGGGTGGGTTTGTGGATAAGAACTTTCTTGCCGACCACCACTGTTGGGCTGCTGAGCTGGACAGCTCCACGCTTCCGAGAGAGTTACCTCTATCTTCGGACTTGGGAGGCCTGATATTTTCGATCTTCTTTCGGCCTATTTTATGCTTATGGCTATCATTTTATTTTGTAACGGTACAGGGAAGTCCTTCCAAGAATAAAGACCTTAAAATAATTTATTTAAATATGGTAATTTATATATTCATAAATTTATTTAATATAGATTTAAAAATGGCAGTTTCTAATTATTTTAATGATAAAAATATTCTATTATTTGAAATTATTTATTTTAGTTCAAATTTTAAAAAATTATCATTTACCCTCTTTTACTTTGTGTTAAGTATCACTCATAACTTTTTACGTTATTTACTGTTAAAATTTAGAAACATTAACTAAACGTAATAATAATTATATTTTCTTTTTTTATTTTACTTGACATAACAAATATTTTGATTGCGACATAACTAACAATATTGTAAACATGCGACATGAAATTGAAGTGTTTTTACTTCTTATTCTCTTCTTGTCATATAAATGCATTTCTTCTTAATTTTTAGAGATCGTTTAGTTGTTAAGGAATTATTCAAATATTATACATTAGAACGTTTAATATGTGTGTGTATATATATATACATAATCTTCAATTATTTATTATATTCATAAAATTAGAGTTTAAAATTTTAGTCATGATTTACATATTTTAATCTGCCATATATGACTGTTTTAATGGAAATATCAAAATACAAAAATGATGAAGGTATTTTTTTTCTTCATTTAATTGGAACAAAACTTTGTTCCTTATTTTTCCTTTTGTTGTTATTGAAACCTAACAATTGTAGAGCTCAACAACAATTGTATAAATAACAGTAACGACTTACTGGTAAAACCAATTTTTCTTCTCCAATTTTGTTTTTCCTATTATGGTGTATCAAAGTCATGGGTGCCTCGGCACTCTCTTTTCGTAACAAACTTTCTTGCATTTTCTCATCATCTAAATAGAATATTTTCTTCTTTTACTCCTTTTTTCTTTAGATTTGAGTTGTGACGAATCCACCAGTAGCTACAGCTACTACTATTGTTACGACTGCTAGAAGATCTCCCTTTTAATCTCTACTGTTAAGTGACTATTTCATTACAAAAGCTTAAGTTGTTTTGCGAGGCCAACTTAATTAGTTTTATATATTCACTAACACACTCCCTCAGGTGAAAGTCTTTGAACCTGAAACTTACATAGGTTCACTCTATCTTGTACTAAATAATAAGTAGATGGTAGGATTGAAACTCACAACCACTTGATCACAAAGGCTCTGATACCATGTTAAGTGACCGTTTCACCACAATAACTTAAGCTGTTGTCTGAAGCCAACTTAATTAGTTTTATATATTCAATAACACCTACTATTTACACCCAAATGAAGAGCCTTCATCTATTTTGGTGTCTCAAATTCTTATTGGAACAAATTACGATCATCTTTAAGCTAGAGTTATTAGGATGGCGTTATTATCAAAAAACAAACTAAATTTAATCGATGGACCCAAGGACATCTTCTATATTTTTTTGGTACATCGGAAAAGACTAAAGAGGACTAGTCTCAACAAAAAGCCACTCCATAGGCATCTGTCTGTAATAAGCAAACAATACCCGAAGGGTGTATAACATCTCATTACCCATGTTAGGGCTATAATTATGAATTATGAGAAATTTCTGAAAAATTAGGAAAATGCACATCATGCATAATTAATAGTGACATACACATTTATTTTGCACATTCATATGATTGTACATG
>JAOSBK010000009.1:19578316-19603528 GCA_027568895.1 Erythroxylum shatona | reverse complement strand
TTACCTTATCAAAATAAGGAGTTAAGATGTTAGTAGTTGATGGATAAAAAGGGGCAAAATTGGGAGAACCAATTAAAAGAAGGGTAAAAAGGGAAGAACAAGCATAATGTGGTATTATTTAAAAGAAAAAGAGGAAAATCTTGGGGCTTAGAAAATAGAAGAGAAAAACATGAAAAGGAGAAGAGAAGAAGGAAGATCATAGAAATCTTGGAAGGAAGAAGAAAGAAGAAGAAAAAGAAGAGGAAATCAACTTGTTGGAGGTACGATTTCATCTTTCTTCTTGCTAGATTCAAAAGGGGATTAAATAGAGATTAGGGTTTGTTTTGGAAATGAAGGAAGAAAGAAGAGGAAGATGAAATCAACTTGATTTTTGGATTTCTAAGCTAGAGTTTTGGTTTTTCTAGCTTAGATGGACTATGGGTAGGTTAGGTTTAAATTCAATTTTAGAATTTTTTTAATTCTTAAAGTTTATGAACTTTCAATGAATATGGATTAAATAGAAATTGGTTTATTTGAAGGGGATCACGAAAACCTTACTCAAGAGCAAGAGGAAAGGCAATTTTGAGCTTGTATTTTTAGCAAAAATTACGTGGGTAATATGTTTATGGTTATTGTGTGAAATGAGCAAATTGTCTTATGTGTGAATATGTGCTAAATTGCTTAAAGTGAAGGAAAGTGGTTGTATGAAAAATGTATGATGATTCATTATCATGTCATGCCATGAAAGATCAATGGCTTTTGGTATGATGAATTATGACCATGTTATATCTTGAAAAAGGTCATGACATTTTGAATTGAATTATGAGCATGATTATGCTATGCCTTGTATCATGGCATTTTGATTAAATGGAAAGAAGAAAAAGCCTGAGAATATGAAATTTGTGATTGACTAAATTGAGCATAAATTTGTTTGTGGTTGGGTAAGAGAGTAACGTTTCGTTATTCACATGCATGTTGACGTATAGCCTTCTCCCGGCTACTCGCTTGAGGCCACAAGATCCTGAGAAATCGGACTCGTTTTGTTCACGGTTTAAACTTCGGTTTATCCGTTTGCTCCACGGAACTCTTGAGCCATTTATGTGCACATTTGCATTTTGATATGTCAAGTTATGATGCAAGATTGAGTGTTATGTTTTGATGATTAATTACACATGACATGTTCTATGTGATGATATGTCGAACTATGAGTTGTGAATCTGAATTGTGAATGATTGAATTGCTAGCCCAATGAGATTTAAATGTATATGAATATATGAAGTATATATATGTTTGATTGTGTGGCTCGTTGCTAATGGCTATAAACGTATAAGCCACTAAGCTTTGCAGCTCAACCCATTCCCTTCTACTCCTCAGGTGTAGAAAAAGGCAGATCAGCATTGATCCTTGCAAAGCTTGGAAAATAGCAAGAATAGAGACTTTTGTAATAAAGTTAGTTTAGGAAATTTTGTAACTTAGAACCATTGTAAGCATAAGAATTTAAATTGTATTCAGGTGTATTTCGTATTTTTGTATTTTGTATTTTGAAATGAGCTTGTATAAACTCTCTTAGAATTCATTTATGAAATATGATTAAATTTTGGCATGTGACTCTCAACATTTTAAATTGTTTGATGTTCAACTTTTGTGGGCACGCCACCATTATGGGATGACGAGTTCCGTTTTGTCTTCGAATGTTTGGGCTCCGAAAACGAGGTCCAACAAAACCAATATCTACTCCAATCATGCATGGCACACAACTGTCATCTATAAGGGATACTCCCTTATCAGTTATCAACTCTTATATGCGATTGGTCGATAAATTTCTATTTCTCACCATCACTCAACCAGTCATATCTTTTATAGTACATCAACTATCTCGGTATCTTAATAAGGCATGTTATACTCATTTACAAGTAGCACATAAAGTTCTCCATTATCTCAAAGATATGTCAGGATAAGGGTTATTCTTTTCGCTCCTACTGCTATTCACCTTCGTGGATTTTTTAATCCAATTAAGGTTCTTATCCCGATATTCGATGCTCCATTATTGGTTATTGTATTTTTCCTGAAGAATCTCTTATTTCTTGGAAAGCATTCTCGCTCATCTTTAGAAGCTGAGTATGGAGCATTTGCGACGTCAACATGAGAACTCCAATGGCTTCATTACTTATTAGATGATTTGCATATCACTCATCAACAGGCTACTTCATTATTTTATGATAATCAATCTACCATTCAAATTGTAGAAAATCTAATTTTTCATGAGCATACAAAACACATTAAAATTGATTGTCATATTATTTGTGGAAAACTCTAAGCTATAGTTATCAAACTTCTTCCTATGTCAACTACACATCAGTTAACAGACATCTTCACCAAGTCATTGCCACCTTCAAGGTCGGCCCTGGATAAGGGCAAGACGGGCACCTGCCCAGGGCTCATCCTTATAAATGATAAAATAGAACCTATTTTTATTCTTATAAAAAATAAAATGAAACAAAATAGGGCTTATTTTTAACCTCATAAAAAACAACAAAAATAACCTATATTTTGTTTATTTTTATTCTATATGAGAGCCCAGAAATAAGCTAAAATAAGAACTTTTTTTACTTTGCCCAAAACCTATAAAATATTAAGAACGACCCTGACCACTTCCTCCGTTTAGTTTTCTTAAGTCTAAGTTGAGCTTGCAAAACTTGTATATGCTAGCTTGCGAGAGGGGCTACCAAAATATAAAAATTACAAAATTATTTTTTTCATTTAATTGTAACAAAATGTACTTCACTGTTTTGTTCATTTTCTGTGTTTTATTGTCGTTAGAATCTAGCAATTGTACAGCTTAATAGTAATAATGTATATAACAAAAATGACTTACTGATAAAATCAATTTTTCCTCTCCAAATTTTGATTGTTCTATTAGAAAAACAGCCAAAACATTCGACTTTTGTTTATCTTTGGAAAGTAAGATATCATACAAGTTATAATTTATGTTGTTAAAAATATCTTGTTGGTGCGTTTTTGTTTGGAAATTAATATAATTATTGATATTATTTAAATATGTTGTCCTTGAGTTAAGCTTATTAGAATGCTAGGTTCTGTACTACAGATGTATTAATATTTGGGCATTATAGTGGTTACATGTGACAAAAAAATTAACCATTCAATACCTATGATTCCTTTGAAAAGAGAATTATCATAGACGGTTAATATTTGTTTTACACTTGGGCATTGTGATTTGTGATGCTCAAATATCAATACACACCTAACATGGAGCGCTTACACTCAAACAAACTTAAGTATACCAAACTAAAATACTAGCAACAAATAGGTTGATTACTAATCATCTCCTTAAAATTTTTTAAAAAAAACTATATTAAAAGAGCAGAAAAACATAAATAAAAAATTGTTAAGATATCTTAACTACTTAAATTAGAGCTTTCACGATATATATTGCCAACTTAAAAAAGTTTAATATTTTGTCATTTTTATAAGAATTTTCAATTCATGTTAAATTAAAATTTTAAAATTATGATTGAAATTCAAAATATATTAATTTACAAATAATTAAAATGTAAAAGATAACAAATTTTTTTAACTTATCTTGAATCTTCCAATTCGCAATGTTCAAGTGACTCCTTATCATCATGAGATAATATCAAAAAATTAAGAAGAATTTTAGTATTTACATGGACATTGACAGGGAGAAGATATTACGAAACAAACGTTTCAATCAAATGGTATTGTATATTTTAAATTTTCACATATTACACTATGTAATGTCAGACAAGGGAAGATGAAGTTGTTTTGATGAACTTTGTTAACTTTTTAAGAGAGAACGGCGTCTACATTGTGTTAATAAAGACCAGATATTAAAATGAAAAGAATGTCTAAACTATCAATATAATTGATCCAGTATATAAACGTAATTGAATTGATGGCATGCCAGCTCCAGCTAATTAATTCCTAGTGATTCCGGACCGGAGTCGATGAATAATAAATGTATGAACTGTTAATTTATGTTGTAACTTTTGTCCGGACGAGCATTAAATCACAAAATTCGGGTCTCTCATGGACTTCTTGTGAGGAGACAGGTTGTGTCTACTGTCTAGTACCAGGGAAGGCATGGACATGTAGACTAAAGATTCAGAGATAATGACAGCTACCTGAGCCAACTGGGTGCCTGATATTTGAGTCGACATCCTTTTATCTAATATTACTCTGTCTACTAGATAATAAAATATAGTCATTTCTGCTTAAATTTTAAACGACACTGGCACTTAAACATAATTATCACGGCGTTATACTTAAGTTACACCCGTGACAGTTACGAGTGACTAGTAACTTAAAAATTTAAACAAAAATGATGACATATTTTAATTAGACAGAGTAATACTAGACTTGTAATCTTGATGTTTGGGAACAAAAACTTTTCTCATGGTGGTAAACAGTACAGATTATCAAAGAGACTTGAGTGTTTTTGTCGGATGGTGATCACATGGTTGAGTTGTTCCAAAATAACCACGCAAAGGCAACTAGTGTTGGTTGGATTAACAGAGAAGAGGCTGGCTTATCCTTATTCCATAATTAGGGGAAGAAATAGCACGGGATAAGGGTATCTCTGGAAAGTTGGAAACTGGAACGTCTAACAGGAACAATGAACCGGGAACGTTATGAAGAATTCAGGTCTTGGTGGTTGCCGTGTGCAGCTGTCGTTGTAAGCTTTTCCATTTTCTTGCTACGCCAGGCCTGGCTCCTGAGGACAACCACCAAATTTCAGATTTCAGAGGCTAGGGTTACCTCTTAGCCTTAGGTGATGATTCGTATAAGAAGTGAAAGTATGACAAGTTGGAAGAATTCAGACAACAGACTGACTATGTAATGTAATACCAACGTGCATTCCTACTTATAATCTAATCATCACGACAAGTATGAACTAATGACATATTTTATAATTTACTGCAACGATTGTGGATGAAACATGTACAGCCTAACTATTTAACCAAAAACATCAAAATAGAGAAACCCTTCCGTGCTCTTGGAAGGTGGATTAACTACCCAGCTCCCAGCTTTTTCTTTCTTTGTTAATGAGAACTAACTAGCCAGTTTGTCAAGAAACTTTAGAACACAAAGAAAGAAAGAGCAGTACAAGTAAGGAATTTGGCGTGATTGCCTAAAATTGCTCCGGAAATAGTACTAATTACATATACTTCAAGGTCTTTCTAA
Source organism: Erythroxylum shatona (assembly GCA_027568895.1). Lineage (NCBI taxonomy): Eukaryota > Viridiplantae > Streptophyta > Magnoliopsida > Malpighiales > Erythroxylaceae > Erythroxylum > Erythroxylum shatona. Next base: position 19,598,326 of record JAOSBK010000009.1, on the reverse strand, counting down.
TTTCTCTCTAATCATGCTATGTCTGTCTTGACTCTTTGACACTACTGTGTTCTCCATCATCATTCATCATTATTGTTTTACTCTAAATCTTTGACCTTGTGGGAGCTTAATTGCGCTCCCTCTTCTAATGCTGGCCTTGTGGGGACTTCTTTTTCCTATCACAAAATCACCTAATAGAGTTAGATTCCAAACTACTTGATTTAAGGGTTTGTTTCCTTCGTCGATCTATCAATTTTCTGAGTAATCACCGGTACAAATGTAAGACAACATGATTAGTTAGCATGCCGTAACCCTTTCTTTTTCTTAATCCTAGCAAATAAGGTCTTTAACAGGATAAAATATCCATTGACGATGAAGAAAATGAAAAAAGTAAATAAAAGACAAGAAAAAGCAAAGCATTTAATGGTGGTCTGGGACTCAATAAGCAAAGCAGTTGAAGCGGAAGCCGAGCCTAGTAAAAAGCCAAGGTTGTCGATTCCCGTTACCCGATAAGAACACGCGTTGTTGCACGTGCAAGGACAGTCCATACTCAGTCATTAGGACTCGTAGTTCTGACAAATTATAAAATTCAATTAAACAAAAAGTAGTTAAAAATTTTAGGTGAATTGATAAGGGGCTTTCTTGATTTAAGTGAAGTCACAAATTCGAACCGTCCTTATGTATGCAACTGTTTAAAATTTGGAGCTAGAGCTTTGTCTCCCGCAAGAGACTTACTCTGCTCGAACGAGGATTAACCTGGGTGTGAATGACTTAAAAGTGTCTTTCCATAATTGGAACCTCCTAATATACCTCACGGGCAATAAAAAAAAAGTTAAAAAATTAAAAAAAAAACAATATCAAATACCTTTAGATGTAATGGACCTTTAACTGCCCCCAAGTATAAGGTAAAAACAGATTAAGAAAGTATAAGGTAAAAACAGATTAAGAACTAATACAGTGGAGTCCGAGTATATATAATATAGCCACGCCCCTTCAACACACTATCTTCACTTCACTCCCGGTTTTAACTCCCAACGAACTCAGAGCCCACAAGCAGTGCATGGTTCACTTATTAATGCCTTTCAACGAGAAAGCGTGAGACAGACACAGTTCAAGCTTTAAAATATACTTGCAGAGGGAGTGAGTCAGCGAGAAAGAAAGAGAGAAAATGGAACTGAGTAAGGTTACTCTGGAGATCTTCTCCAAACTGGAGCAGAAATGGCTCTCTCACTGCGAAACCGCTAATAAGACGCGAGTTCTCAGCATTGACGGCGGTGGAACCACCGCGATTGTTGCCGGCGCCTCTCTTATCCACCTCGAGGACCAGATCCGCCTCAAGTTTGGAGATTCAAACGCGAGAATCGTCGATTTCTTCGACATTGTCGCTGGCACCGGTATTGGAGCTATCCTCGCCTCCATGCTTGTCGCTGACGACGGTTGCGGAAGGCCCCTGTTTTCTGCTAGAGAAGCTGTTGCATTTGTTGCTGAGAACAACTCCGAAATTTTCAAGGTTAAGACAGCCGGATTCCTCCGGCGGCGTAGGATACTCTCCGGCAAGAGCATGGATAAGGCATTGAAGGAAGCGTTTAGGAGAGAAGATGGGACGATTTTGACCCTGAGGGACACGTGTAAGCCTCTTCTCGTTCCTTGCTTTGACCTTAGGAGCTCTGCTCCTTTCGTGTTCTCTCGCGCGGACGCGTTGGAGTCCCCTAGTTTCAACTTTGAGCTATGGAAAGTCTGCCGCGCCACGTCAGCGACTCCAAGCGTGTTCAAACCGTTTAACTTAACGTCTACCGACGGGAAGACGTCGTGCACCGCAATTGACGGAGGTCTGGTGATGAACAACCCAACGGCAGCGGCAGTTACTCACGTACTCCACAACAAGCGGGACTTCCCGTTGGTTAACAGCGTGGAGGATCTGCTCGTTCTGTCATTAGGTAACGGTCCGTTGAGCGGATCACCAGCGAGAGTGAGGAAGGTCCGTCGTAACGGCGAGTGCTCGACGTCGTCAATTGTTGACATTGTTCTGGACGGAGTTTCGGAAACTGTAGACCAGATGTTAGGTAACGCATTCTGTTGGAATCGTGCGGACTACGTTAGAATCCAGGTAAAAAATGCCGATGGATATTAGTTTGGTTGCTAGGAAAATTTTACGAAAAGAAAAGAATCATCGTAGTATTTTACCACTGTAAATCCCATTTAAAGAAGAGATTTGTAGTGAAAAAACTGAACTATTGACGGCGTGAAATGTGTCGCAGGCAAACGGATTGAACAGTGACGGAACGGTGGGCCCGAGAGAGGAAGACGAAGTGTTGCATGAGAGAGGTGTGCAGTCGTTACCGTTTGGCGGGAAGCGGTTGCTAACGGAGACCAACGGACAAAGAATCGAGGGCTTCGTAAAACGCCTTGTTGCTTCTGGGAAGAGTAGCTTGCCTCCTAGTCCATGCAAGGATTCCACCGTTAGCCATCTTGCTAACGGCCGTTAGAGCCATTTACGCTACTTCACTTTGTTATCAGTTTTCTGTTTCCTTTTTCGAAATTTTAACTCTTTATTTGACTCTACTTTTAGGGCATGACCATCCATGGTTGGAGTTAAAAGTCGTTAAAACCGTTTTAGCTCATCCTTGTCGTCTCTAATCGAAACTAGCTATCTGCTTATCTTTTACGTAGGTATTTAATAAAGCTTGAAGTATATGTAATAGTAATCATATTTTAATTAAATTAATTGATTAGATAATAATTAAAAGTCAAATTAGCATTGAAATTAAACACAGTCAAATTTTTTGTTTAATAATGGAAAGTCCTTACCCGCTGGCCAAACAACTAACAAAGGGTTGCTGAATTTGGGCATAAATACTATTTTGACCTGTTTCATTAACAATAGTACGAAACTTGTAGTTGGGACTGCACTCTTAAGCACGTATAAGGTAAAAAAAAAGAAAAAGGAATCATATTCCGTTACTAGCTGTAAGGATAGAGAGTTAGAGACCCTAATTTGAACTATGTAATAATAATATTTGTATAAAAAAAAAAGAAGAAATGTAAACTTTTGTTATTAGTATCTATTTCTCCTTTATCCTTTTGGTGGGTTAACAGAGACTTCTACTTAACTCACTCGCACTAGAATGGCCCCTGTATTGTACTGTTATGAGCCATGCCATACCTTGGTACATATATAGCATCCGAAGATTACTTTTGTGTTCAGTAGACTAGTTTTCAACTGAAGCCAAGGCTTAGAGCTTAGCCAACCTGGCTCTGGTTCCTCTTGGCATGGCACAGTTAATAAAACCGTCATAGATGTTTTTTCTATATTATTTCCAAAGGTCTTCAAGACTTATTAGATTCTTTCTTTTTATATAATACTAATAGAATGACCTACGATCGGTATTTTCAGAGTAGATATTAGATTAACATGTGGAGTCATGTGTTTGTAATAAGTAAATAATTAAGCAACTGGGTGTGGCATGTTTTAAACTAATCCTTATTAGTTAGCAGTAGTCCTTGTGCCTTTGCCAAGATTTGAATCTTTGTCACAAATAAATTAATAGTACTTGTTTCTCCACAAATGATTCAACTTAATTCCCTCCTATTTTTACCTACCAAACTAAATCAGTCTTTCAACCACAACCATAGAAGTATGAAATTGCTACCAAATAAAAGGCCATGCCCCCAGCCACCAAGTAATTAGTATCGTACAATTATGGTAAAAGCTAGCTAGATTCTACTATACTATAAAGTAGAAACTATTTTACGAATTTACTATCACCTCACTTTGCACATTTAATGATGAGATGCCCGGGTGTCTCTTTTCCTTTCCTCAACCTCAACCCCTTCGTTTCTTAACACTGTCTTCTTCTTTTATTAAAGTAGATTCCGCAACTATCGAACGTGTTAATTTTAAGTAACTTTTACGAAATATTGTCGATTTACCACTTACTAGCTATAAAAAGAAATAAATGATGCAAGTTAAGCTAGAAAATGAAAAAGATAGTCTGCCTCAAAATTTGAAGTTCAGGTATTGAATTAGAATAACCACTCATCCAAATTTCCTTTTTACTCTTCTATTCCTAATATACAATAAATTAAGATGTAATTGGACTTCTTATTACGACATGTCTCCACAACCAATCCTGTCACAATACATTTGACTTTTTACCATTCTATACAAACTATAACAAGCCCTCGAAGCCTATATATGGTTATGATGCTTCCTATTTAATATCCGTCCCATAATATAATAATTACTTGGCAGCTGTAATTAATCACATAACGACGACCAAGACGACAATATCTAGAGCAAAAATTAAGGCTGTGAGACTGGTGAGGGTGTGAGCTTCGGTGGGTTAGCTGGTGACCAAACTCACTATTCCTATTTAATTTCCTACCAAAAAAGGTTGGTTCCTTTCTTAATCTAACACTAGTTTTTATCTCAACCTTAATCATTATGACCTCTTAATTCAATATTTAAAATCTGTTTATATTAAGACCTTTCTATCCTCTTGAACAAAAATCTCATATAACACTTAAACTAAACACATATTTTTTTTCTTTCTTTGAAGTAGGATGATATCACATAAAATTTAGATTAATAAAATCCTAATACAGAGTAATTCGTAAAATTAACAGTAAATTAAAGTACTAAAAATATATTTGTCCTCGTCAAAAGAATTACAAGGTTGTGTAGGGTTCAAGCGACAATCACAGAATTAAGCAATTAAGATTGAGGTCCAAGTTATACTCCAAATTCCAAAGAATCAAAGTCACACCCACCAAACCTCTTTAAACTACTTTTATTTCGATTAGGACATAACTTTCTCCCACACTTCATGCATAGGTCGTGTCGTGTCGTTCGGTAAGATTTCGTTTGCGTTCTTCAGTATTAAGTTTATAGCATTATTAAAAACTATTCAAAGCTTAAGTGCTTTGTACTTGTTTCCACTCGACAAAACAAGACCGTAATATTGATTAGACTGGAAGCATAACACTCGCAGAAGGTACTATGTATTAAGTAGATGGTAGCTGTTGTTCAGGTGGAGCCCCCCAAGTTGAAGAGAAAAATTAATTTATATGCATGTGTAATTACTAGGAAAGAATAAAATGATGATCGAATTAAAAATTTACTTCTAATGTAAGATTAGCAATATGTATATATATATACTGTATCCGAAATGTTTAAGAGTCACGTTGATTTTGACAACTTGGGACCGTGTCCAGGCATAATAAGACAGAACAAATACGTCCAATTTTGGGTTCTAAGTTGAATTTTACATGTTATCCACCTAATGGCCTTCCTTGTCCATGAGAATCCAAAGTACAACACAAACTGCCGCTGGTAAAATTAAGGAAAACTGGCTACCTATTGTGTATGACAATATTTACGTACGGATGCATAATACTAAGTAGGAAACACAAAAAATGCAAATGTCAATACAAAATTTTCATTAAATTTTTAATTAATTATTTGTTAGCAATAAATATTTTCAATCTAAAGTACATTAATAGAGAGAATAATTTTGAATTTCTAATGTTATAGTAACAAGAATAGAACATATGATCAATTACTAACACCTGGTTTAATTCACTAATTTATCTTCAAAATATTGTTTTCTAAACTTAGCCTGTCAATTTATAAAAGAGCTAATTAACGACATTCCTAGTAATTTCAAAATTCTACTATGATCATCTCAAAAATTATTATTAATCTGACTCTTACGTTTCTGTTTTTATTACAAAAATTACGATGCATTATAAATAGATTACCTTGTATTAATTGTTGATGGAATACAAGTAACATGATATCTCACCCAACAATCCAAAGGGTCGTCGTCGCTACATGTTAGCACTCCTTTTCCAAAAAAAAAGTTGGAAAAAGCTATTAGGAGGCCGTTTTGCTCGTGCGAAGATAAGCAAAGGACAGCTAGAAATAGAAGATGTTAACCTACCTTACCTTCTGCTCCTACATTAACTCTTTCTAATCCTGCGATGCTTAAAATCTAGTATCGGCGCGGCTTTGTATGGACTACTAGCTTCACTCAATAAGTATAGAACCACTTGAGGGTGGGACATGTTTAATGTGTTTTAGAGATTAATTCTAAATATATTTATCCTGTCTGCTTCCTGAAAAGATTCCACCAAGCCCAAATTGTCTTTTATTGCATTTAATTATCAACGTCGAAATCGATATGATGGAACAGAGTTCGATCGATCATATCATCAAATATCTATGCGAGCTCCAAAATGCTTAGCGTCATACTACAATAACAGACCGATAATTAAGGATAGAGAAGGATTGTGCATAGGCTAAAGATATGTGAACCGGTACTTGAACTAATTAGCTAGGGTGTGTATATTTATTAATTAACGTCAATCTCTGAAATATCGTGCATCAATTGTTCCTCATCTCTTATATGACGCAAGTACTTTCTATTCATCTTGCCTAGAAGATTAATTTATTGCTTGTGATGCCAAAAACATTGTTATAAGATCGAATCCACTGAATACTGTATAGCTGCCAATTGATGTTGTTTTGTCCTTGGCTAAAAGGACACATGATTTCACAGGATGCGAGCTGATTTTGGGCAAGAAAAATTATTGCAAACTGCAATACTCTTACCCATTTCGGGTTTTGTTCGTCTTTCTCTCACTCATGCGTAGTCCATTTTCAGGTCACGGATGCTTAGTTCTTGACTTTGATCAGCAAGGATGTGTGTTGTTGACTAGACAGCGGATGGTGACAACAGCAAGAAGTGAACTCCAATCAATACAACCCATCTTTCCGTGTCCGTGGATCTTATGAACACGTGTTATATTCCCTCTTCAACGTAGAAATACGTGTATAAATAATATTAGATTCTGATAAGATCTTGTCTCCTTGGTCTTGTCTTGAGTAATCTGTTTCATATCATCAAATCGCACCCCGTCATAAATTAAGGAGGTACGTACATACCCATCCGATTCTTTACATTTACTTCATGTCTAGTGGCTGGCTACTGTTATTATGAGAAAATCAAAGACATATTATATATTCTCCAGAGGACACCATCAGTGGTTCTGAATAGAAAGTGGTGAGTATAGCTAGTTAACGTAGAGACATTGATGCTGTGTGGGTAATTAGCTTTCCTATAATATGTATATGCAGTGAAGCTCTTGGTCCAAAATTATTTCAGTGTTTATGGGGTTTTGTTTGTATTAGGAAGGTGAATACCTTAACAATGCTAGCAGAATCAGTGCATGGCCAGTGTGTCACGAGATTCCCTGACAATAAGTTTTGGAACAAAAAGAAAGGGAAGCAAAAGACACTGAAAACCACAAGTTGGTTGCTTCTATCCAAGGTCTTTTAAGTTTTAACAGCCATTCTATCCATTTGTTTTCAGTAGATTTTGGCATCTTTTGGGTAAAAACAAGTACAAACCATTACTTTGTTCCTTTCCAGGATGTACCTGCTTCTATTATAAAATTTGTGTAGAACTTATTCCTTTTTTCTCCTTGACTTGCTTCCATTGATATGTCCAAGGAATCTTTGCCTACGATGTTAATTGGAAACTTTTACTAATCGAAAATGGTTATAACTAATTACAGTAGAAAGACAGATATACTCCTACAAAGTTAACAAGTTTATGAGTATGACACGGGGTACAGTGACAAGAGAAAGAGAAACTAGCAGATCCTTTTTGATTACTGAAGCTTAGAAACCCAACAAGAAGTCACGGTCCTGTCCTTGGAAAAGAAATAAGCGTGAATGCCACAATGTGTTCATGGGCTCTTGAGATTGCTGAAGGGGATTGTAGGAATTGAAGAAGATAGTCCGGTGCTGAAAAACATGATCGGATATTAATTTCAGCAAAATTCAAGGTTTATTACATGGCATACGCTTGGCACACATGCATGCAGGCAGCCGCATTGTATTTTGGTTCTAGGATGCTTTCTCAGTATCAAAAGTCAATATGTTCGATGTCTAGGTAATTTGGCCTGTATCGTAGTTTCCTGATTGCTCTACTTCTAAACAGATTTTAAGGGATACCCGTCATAAAGTCTAAGCAGTAGAATCATAATGGACACGAACTTCTATCTATGGTTAGTGGTTACCAACTCCACTTGTTTATTTGGGATTTCTGTATTACTAATTCGCTCAAAAGACAAAACCTCAAAAATCAGATTAGAAAGAGATTTGGTGTACTTGAGATATTTTTTTCTTGTAAAATGAGAACTTGAGAGATTTTAGATAAGTGTACTTTGCAGCAGATTTTCTATCAGGTCAGGTGGGTGGATCGCATATTATTTTATTGGCGACTAAGAGATGTGTGTATCTTTCTTTGTCCCATAAAGGTGGAATCAGTTACTTCACCGTAGCACCAGGTCACGTGGCTACTTGGCAGTGTAGAGTTTATATGTGGTTGAAGGTGTACGTGGTGAAGGTTTTGGCAGGAGTATTATACTATGAAGACAAACACCTACCCGAGCGAATGAACAATTGATTGACGTTTTTTGTCATTTATGTGTATGGTAGAGGGACACAGAGAGGGAAGAATCCAGCGAAAGGATTGTACTCACTGACGCGGAGAGTAAAGAGGGAGGACTACTACTACGACAAGGGCCTTGTACGGGGCCGCGAATACGCCGGTGATGTCGTCAGGGAATCCGAACTGAAGGCCATGGGAAGTTTCTCTGGCCATTTTGATTATAATACTTGTAAAAATTGCAATCACTCCTGTCCTGTCCTGACAGTGAAAGTTGGCATCTTTTATTTTCTTTTTGTTTTGGTACACATGGCCGCTGGTCCAAAGGATGTAACTCTCTCATCACACTTTTGTTCGTCACTAACTAGCTTAATCCACAGCCACCAGTGTACTTCACGATCCAAGCACAAAGCAGGGCTAAATATAAATAGGTGAAACGAAATTCTTATTAGTTTAACGTTTTCTAAAGTTAGTACCTTATTCTTAAAGCATCGGTTCTAAATTTTCTCCCCTATTTATTTAATACTAACTCTGATCTATTCATGCACATTTCAGTCAGTCCCACCAAAATTTATGACTGTGTATAAGTGGATAAATGAGACAGAAGAATTTGCTCCTTTAAAAATCGAGTTGAAATTTGAAATATAATATTAATTTTAATCTCAAAATTACACTGTACTCAGGTGTTTTCAATTTTAAAAAGTATTAAATTCTTGAAAGCCCAAAAGGGATAACAAAACCTGACCTCAAAACGTTTTGGGCCCAATAATGGATCTGAGAGTTTGAGCTCGTGAAAACTGAACACAACATCAGACGCTTGTTACTAGTTCGTACCATCGTATCCTTCAGATTTCTTCAGTTCCCGTGGTAGCTTAGCCTGGACATGGGTGTCCTACTCTTGGGGCAATGGCCTTCCGTTTCCACAACTTGGGTTCAAAACCTTCATTTCTGCGGAAATCAGGAGCACTTGTCAAGGAAGACTTGTTTTAAAGTTAAGTCTTGTGTATCGTCCCCACCTCCCGTAATACAGGCAAGAAGCAAAGTCCCTTACTTCTAACTCTGTTTTTTTCTAACGGGAAAGATGCAAATGAGCGGGAAGATTGTAGAGACTGCAACTTTTTTCGGTTCTATTGACTGCTTTTGCATTTTTATGTTTGGTTTTTTCTTGTTTTAGTTTTCCATTTTAAGATGGTACCCTCTTATTGTCCGTTAACTTGTACTGCTACTATCATAGCTATTCTACTTGTCTCCCTTCTTAGCGTGACAAATGAACTTGGGATTCTGTCATAATTGAACTTGTAAGCTCCGAAATGAAAGAGATAATGTAATTTGCTGGAGGGAATTATGGCAGCTTGTTGGTAGGAGAACTCCAAGTTTATATGAGAATGGAAATGCCAATTTGGACATTGCCCTTGATGGTTGCGGAGGTGATTTTGATTGGGTTGATCTTGATTCTGACCTTTATTATTGGACTAAGGAACTCCGGCCTGTTCAGGTGCAATTCACGGTTTGATTTTTACGATTTTTTCTATTACTGGTGGTCACTGAATGAAAACAATTACCGCTTTACCGTGGTCATTGAATGGCTTAGTTTATATTGTTGTTGGGTGCTGGAATTGTGCAGTGGTACCCTGGACATATTGCAAAATCAGAAAGGGAGCTTAAGGAGCAGCTTAAGTTGATGGATGTTGTGATAGAGGTTCGGGATGCCAGAATTCCTCTTTCCACTACTCATCCTCAGGTTTGTTTTAATGTGAATGACCTGGTATTTACAAAGAAAAAAAGAAGCATGTTGAATTTGCATTTTATGTGGCTTTCGTTTACTTTGCATTCTTATGTGTTGGAATTACACCCTCTATGCATGTGATGTTCTTCCTACTTTCTAGATGGTTTGCCTGAGAAGCAATGGTAGTCAACTCTCGTTTAACTAATTGTTTAAACCATTTGGGTTTCTCATGGTATGCTTTGGTGTGAACTTTGTTGCATTTGGTTTCGAAAGATTCTTAATTGTTGTCTAGTTAAATATGAGTTCAACGTTTATGGTCTCAGCTTCAAATGTTCTATGTCCTTAACTTTTGCAGATGGACTCCTGGCTTGGGAATAGGAAAAGGATTTTAGTGTTGAATAGAGAAGATATGATATCCAAGGTAGATCGTAATTCCTGGGCCAGTTACTTCGCAAGGCAAGGAGTGAAAGTTGTATTTTCCAATGGGAAACTTGGGATGGTATTTGAAGAAAAAACCTGCTTTCAGCTTTTGCGAATTTTAGATTCCAGAGTGTGGTGTGATACTTAAAAAGTCTCATTCTCAGGGTACCATGAAGCTGGGCAGATTTGCAAAGGCGTTAGGGGCAAGTGTTAACAGAAAACGTAGAGCCAAGGGACTCCTTCCCCGTCCTGTAGGTTTCTCATGATTAACAAAGCCAATTTAGCCTTTTCGCTTTAATAAGTTGTAATCATTTTGTTGTGACATGTTACACCCTCTGACTTATTTTTGTGCTTGTGTTCTGTTTATAGTTATTTCTCTTCGCTTCCCACTGTCACAGGAACAGTATTTTTGGCCCATTGTAGTATGAGATAGCCTGGAACTGATTTTCAACATTAGAAACCATTGTGCATTGCATTTTTAAATTGTGCTAATCGTGAGTAAGTCATCTAAATTATTGAGTTTATTACGTCACTTAGATTAGCATGATTTCACATGAAGATTTTAGATTCATCATTGGTAAGACTATTGAGACTTCCATTCTTGAAAGTACTTGCATATGAAACAGGCCCTACTTTCATGTTGTCAACAGTGATTATCAGCAAGTGGAATAACTCTTTTTCATTATGATTATCTGTTTCTACTTGACCAGTACCTGTTAAAACTAACTTCTGATGCCTGATAAAGGACCAGCAGCATATGCGATGAGCCATTTTCATTATTGTTCAGGTTCGAGCTGGGGTTGTTGGGTATCCAAATGTTGGGAAATCGTCTTTGATTAATCGCTTGCTAAAGCGTCGAATGTGTCCAGCAGCCCCGAGGCCTGGAGTCACACGAGAATTAAAGTAAACACTTTGTTTTGGTTGTTTCTTCTTTGCATCTTGGAAAAGACCTTTTATTCAGGCAATTTAACAATTTTTGGTCATACTTACACATTTTACTTCTATTGAATTTTCCTTTACTCCAAAAAGATGGGTTCAATTTGGGAAAGACCTCGAGTTGTTAGACTCCCCAGGAATACTCCCAATGCGGATTAGCTATCAAACAGCTGCTATAAAACTGGCTATTTGTGATGACATTGGAGAAAGATCCTATAATGTCATTGATGTTGCCACAATTCTTGTACAAATGCTAAATCGGCTTCCAGCAGTGGGTATGTAGATTTAATTTTTGAGATTATTGCTTGTGATTTTAACGCCTGAATTATTTTCATTTTGGTCCTTGGCAGGTGTAAAAGCTCTTCAGAGTCGCTACAAGATTGATGTGGAAGGGCACTGTGGTGCAACGTATGTATTAATGCATTCTGTTGTTGCATCATCTTCTTTTCCCTTTCTTATTATCTTTTTATCTTCTTGGGAATTGATTTAATACCCTAAATGGATGTTGGAAACTTGACTGGGAAAGTATGGGAAAATGGAGATCTGACCTCTCACATTTTCTCTCAACCTTCCTTATCTTCATCCTATTATAACTTTGCTAGTTGATTTGTCTTTCAGGATGAGGTTATATTCCATCTAGTTATGCTCAAACAATGAGAATCATACTCTCTGAATCTTGTCTTGGGATTTATGAAGCTGAGTCAGTTCATACCCCCAAATTGAATTTGGTTTGTATTTCATGAATGCAGATTTATCCATAAGCTTGCAGTTCACTTGTTCAATGGAGATAATCATCAAGCAGCTTTCCGCATCTTGTCTGATTTTCGAAAAGGAAAGTTTGGTTGGGTAGCATTGGAGAGGCCTCCCAGGTGATGCTGTTGTCAGCTTTTCTGTGATTCGTTGGATTTCACAGGGTATCCTTAGGCTACTAAACTTTGAGTGCTGAAGGCCATTAAGACCTCAACTCAGATTTCATGGACTTTAGGGTGCTGTATGGCAGGAGCAAGAAAGCTTCAAATTAAACTTCTAATGAAGAAGCTCATGGTGTCCATGGGAAATCTGTATGAGCACTAAAGATGTTGGGATTATATAGCTCCACAGTGAAACATAGCATTACACTACCGGTAAGTGAAGTACTACAACTAAGTTCAGGTTGTCAGATATCACATTTGCCTCCCCATGGAAGTTGAAAAATGCTTGCAATGTATAGGCAAATGCTTACAATTTAGGCCACGTACAGGCAAAATGCAAATATGATTCAGAGGTTGAATAAGTGGATAGGACGGCCTTGTATTAATTCTTGGCCGTATCCTTGGATATGCTACTTTATACTTCATGTTTATGCTCGAGTCCTATCTAAATTTACTGGTGTTTGTGACATAAGATAAGGAACAGCTGTTGTCTAGAAGAATGTATCTGCAAGATGGTCAAACAATGTAGGAGGAGGAATACTCAAGCTGGTCAGAACGAAATCCAAGTGTTTAGGAACAAGTAGGAAAGAAATAGCAGGACACGTAATTTACTAAACCTGAAGGAAATTCGGGGACTAGGAAAGAAAATTTTATAACCATTCAGTTGCTCAATCTTTGCATACTCTCATGACAAAGAAAATTGCAAGCTGTGGTGTAGGCAGGCCAAAAAGAAAACATATAACCAAATTCGAATATTATGTTTGAAGATCTAATATGGTACATAACGCTATCATTCTCGAGTACTTGAACGAAATTGCCTTCATCTAAAATCAATACAAGAATTCCTATCTAACCGTGACAAAAAGAATGGGGGACGACAATCAATGTTGAGATGATTTTGTGTCATCTTGCAACAGTTGGAGCACAAGCAGTTGAATCATCGTTGTTTGACCAACTTCTACAAGCCTTGATTAGTCTTTCAACCTCAAGCCCTTCAGGGGTTTCTTTTTCCAGTTGATAACAGTATGTTCCAAATGTGCTGAGATTTACTTGAAGTCTGAAATCTAAAGTGAACAAAAACTTCATTTCCAGCCTGTTTAATTCGGTTGTAGTTATCCCTCCTACTTTCGCATAATAGGCATTGTTGAAGAACCTGCCACAAATGAGCGTTGGATCATTAAAATTAAAACCATACAGGAGATAGCCAGATCAATATGTACGACTTGTGGGAGTTGGTACTTACGCATCATCATTAAACTTTGCTGCTAACATTACACTAGTAATTAGGAGCCGGTGAACATTAAGGGCAGTGAGACGAACACAGGTTTGTTCTAAAAATTTGTCCATATATATGTGTGCAATAACAAAACATGCAGGACTGCAGTAAGAGTACTTGAAGATGCGATCAATGTAGTGCCAGATGCTTATTGTGGGAGCTCTCAATGCATGGAAGACTGTAACATCTTTAGTTTCACTCGTCTCTAGAAGCTTCTCATTCTTCTCAACAGCTTTCTCAAGAACAGACGAGAGAAGTGTTAACACCCGTGGAGTCCTTGAAGCTCCTTTCTTTAATTCCTTAAATCCCAACCTTCGGTATACTTCTGGATATATATTCCCATTATCAACAGTCAGACTTCCCATATCCAAGCTGCAATGTAAAAGCTTATATCATCATGAATCACATTTAGCAGACAGAATGCAAGTGGTAGAGGAAAAGAAAACTTGATTAATAAATAAGAATCTTAAGATATAAAGCTAATAGTGGGCCTTAGATGAACTCCATTTATAACAGTTGTTAGTTTAAAGTAGTAAATGTTTTCACGACAATGATAATCCTTCAATGAGAATGCTACCTTCACATTTTTCCAAAGAAGCTGACATACTTGACTAAAATTAAGAATAAGATAGAGGGCCTTTTAAAGTTTCTGCAATTGCCTAAGTATAGGGAGGCTGTCATGAAACAGCCAACTTTTGGTGTTTTTCTTTGGATTTACAGACCGTTAGACATAGTTAAACCAGGCAACAGAAATGCACTTCAACAAGAAGGTATGCAGAAACAATTGGTCGGTCTAGTTGAACAGTTGAAACATCAACTAAGATGAATGCAGTTTTCCTCGTTAACTATAAAAATTTGCAAGCAAGTCCCCCATCGTTTCACCAGGTAAAATCCACTTTTCTAAATTTGCTGGAGGTGAGGTTAACAACTTTAGACCGAAACTCTAATTACAGTAGCCAATTATATTGGGCCATGAGAGGAAACGCAAGAAAAGAAGCAACAGCATTCAAATCAAACAAAGCTAGGAAACAAGAACAGCACAACCATTAATCCCAGGCCAATTCTTTAAACAAGAGATCCAACCACAAACACCGTAACAACATACAAACAAGAACTGGGAAAAATCAGAAATGCAAAGAACTTACAGAATTGTCAAATACCTATCTCTTAGGAACCGTGGTCGCTACAGGAAATTCAGGCGCCAAAAGAACATACAACTGAACAATGAATAGAGACAAAAAAAAGAAAAACAAAGTCTTAAATTTATGCAGGTTTGTCAACCTCTCTTGTGATCTTGTCTATGCCATGTCTCTTCCCGGAAAGAGCTTTACTTTAGACCTCTATGGGCTAATGCAATCCTTCCTCCAACAGATGACTTTGCGTGCCTTTGAGCGTGTAAAAGAAAAAGCGAGAATTGTGTTCCCAACAGTAAAAACTAAAAGCTTTACATTAAAAAAAGGACAGCTTTGGTCACCAACTCACCGCCACTGTTTAATTACTAAGTGCGCCACGTCAACTTCTTTGGATTCTTGTCTTCTATCTTATTGCTTTGCTTAAGGCGTCTGTATTATTTAATTTGTATACAAATATTATTTGTATGCAAATACTTAGTGAGATATAATAAGGTAGCAGCTAATTATCTGTTCCCTTATTTTCATCAAATTAGAAACTAAGGACGCATTTTTATGTTACCTAATTATTTTTAAAAAATTCTAAAACATGTCGGATGGAAAACTAATAAAAAGGGTGACTAATTATAGGCGACGTAGTTTTAAAATGTTAATTTATAGTTTTTTTAAATAAGTTAAATTACAGAAAATTTTTTGTATCTTTTATTAAATTTCAAAATTTTGTATCTGTTATTTAAACATTATTTTATTTTTAGAAAACATTTTCGCATCCTTTCAAATTTCACATGAAAACTGTAACTTTGAGTATAAAAATTACTCGTTGCGTCTTAATTTTACTAAATTTGAGTACAAAATTTCGAATTTGGAATATAAATACTAGTTACTTGTGTGGAAGTTAAGGAATCGAACAATGACGTTGTGCTTACGTTATTTGTCTTTTGGTTTGTTTATCTTGTTAGATTAATCAATCATACCGTTAAGATAAGATCGCCCTCCCATTTGCCCTTATTCACAATCTATAGAGTTAGTATTCAATGCTTTTTGAATAAGATAGGAGAAGATGTAACCTGAACTCTTGTTTGTTAGACTTACACCCTAAATGTTTTACAAAACCTATTTAGTATGAAATTGCGACATATGTTTTCAATTCTCTCTAAGCACTATATCTTAAATTCGAATTACACGAAAATTGTAAATGTTTGAATTTCTTAAGTTCTACAGTAATTGATGCAAAAAAATTCAATGGAATATCAAAAACTAGCAACGATGAATAACCATTTTTATGTTCTTTGTCCATATCGCTTGATGAGTACAACTGCCAATTAACATTACTTGGCTACATTCAAATGATTATGTAGTAGAAAGAGGTTTTCTTAAGCAATATTGAGTTATTCAAATTATCAAGTGTTGGTTTATCAATTAAAGGATTATGTCATAGTCATGATTACTTTTACCATTTTAAGTTCTTTTAGGATTAGGTATAAAGAAATCCCTAGTCTTAATCTAAAGTGCTAGAATGGCATCGTTGTGGCTCCCGTCTAACTTCCGTCCTCCCAAAAGGATGAGACCTCCAGAAAAACCTCGAGATAACTCTTCCTCTAGTGGATCATGGCCTATCCCTATGGGAACGTGTAGGGATAAGGTGCTCAATAGTGAGAAATCGAAAGAGGCCGCGTATGTTGCCAAGGATCACACTCCAATGGACCTTATTGCCACCAGCATAGTGAAAAGAGAGTTTAAAGATGACAATCATTTATTCCCCGTGTTTACTGTTGATCGTGCTTACATGACTAAACTTGAGGGTTCGTGGAGACAAGGGTTGCTGTCAAACTGCTTGGCAAACCCATCTCTTTTCGAGTTCTTTACCCAAAAGTTGAATTGTTTTCAAAACCAATTGGGGGTTTTGATATCCTGGATCTTGGCCATAACTACTTCCTTATGAAGTTTGATTATAAAAACGACTTTGATAATGTCCTTGGTGGTGGGCCGTGGCTATTTTTTTTATCATTACTTGATTGTTCGTCCTTGGAAGCTAGATTTATCGTCCCGGCTAAGGTGGATTCAACTTTGGTTTGGGCACGATTTTCAGAAATCTCTTTCCAGTACTATGATGAGGATTTGCTTCTTGCCTTAGCTTCTAGCCTTGGCCATTCGATTAAAGTCGACAGGAACACCACCCTCGCATATCAGGGAAAGTTCGCCACATTATGTGTTGAGATTGATCTTGATAAACCATTAGTTGGTCAAGTGGAATTGGACGGTTCCATGTATCATGTCGAGTATGAGGGCCTTCACACCATCTGCTTCAAATGTGGCAAGTATAGGCATCAGGTGAGTGCATGTTCAGTAGTTGTTACGCCTTTGCCGACAATGTTAAACCAGGAGATTCCGGTAGGCGAGGATGAGGTGGATACCTTGCAACAGAATTGTGACCATGACTCTGCTTTGGGAAGGGGCGAGAGTATAGGTAAGTAGGTGGGCTCGGCCTTGGGCGGTGGCGAGCGTAGAGGAGAGATGGTGGGATTTAGTTCTTGGATGACGGTCGAGAAAGAATTAAGGCACAGTCCTAGGCATAAACAGGGTGCTGATTCATCGGGTGGACAATCAACAATTAATGCTAATCACTGTGCTTCTTTAAACGATGTAGAGTATAATAATACTGCATTAATGACAGTTGCAGAACAGGATGGTGATAGGGGGAGTCATTGAATTTCAGGGTTGGTCCTTTTCATGGGCCCAGTCAGAAAGGGCAGGCTAGTAAAACCACTACTTTTGTTAAACCACATAGACATGAGCCCAGGTCCAATATATTGCAGATTGCGCTTAACTTAAGTGAAGAAAATGCTACTTTAAGGGTCCAAGTTTCACAAGGTAAAAATCCTATGCAGGGTAGTGTTGCCTCTACTGTAGCTCTTTCACCAAACACTACTAACGTGTCTACGTTCCAGTAATCTCCTCCTGAGGATATGGTTAGGGGTACAGCTGCCTCCTTTCGAAAAGCTTTTCGCTTTGCCCCTCCCACAAGGACAGAATATCTCCATGACCCCCCGGACCAACACCAAATTCTTTTAAGGGCACGACCACCTGACCCTCTTACAAGTGTACCTTCTTCTAGAACGGATATACAAGGGTGGTGCTCCAGTCTCAAATCGATAGTGATGAAACTTTGATAGAATGCTCTCAATGTGAGAGTGACACGAACGTAGTGTCAGATTCTTTGGCGTAAGCTTCGTTGTAGATTTTTTTCTATTCATATGATTATCTTAATGATTAAGAAGTTTAATATTCTTAAGTGGAACTATCGCAGGGTAGGTAGACCCAATGCATGTGGTGTTAAGGAGCTTGTGCGTACCCACAAGCCAGATATCCTAATTCTAATGGAGATCCATATTTTCAGAGAGGGCGTCTAAGTTGCTTGCTTCCTCAGGCTTCCCCCATAATTTTTGAGTTGATCCTGAAGTATTTGGTGCTTTTGGCAGGATAGTGTTGTTAACATTTAGGTGCTAGTTTCTCACAGACAGTTTGTACACCTCATTATTTTAGATGGGACTTCCATCCCCTGGTTCTTAACAGTAGTATATGCTTATCTGCAGGCCTTGGGATGTCAGACTTTTTAGCAATGAGATGAGCAGACTTCATGGGATTATTAACAGTCCTTGGGTTTTTATAGGGGATTTTATCGATTATGGGTGCACATCGGAGAAGAAGGGAGGACAGTTTTCTTGTAGTAGGGCTCGACGTTTTTGCGACAATGTAGACAATTGTGAACTCATGGATTTGGAGTTTAAAGGAACCCCTTATACTTATCGAAAGAAGCATAATGGTGTCTTTTCAACCTATGTCAGATTAGATAGAGCTCTATGTAACTCAGAGTGACGATTCCTTTTTCTAGAAGCTTCTCTCCATCACTTACCACGTACTCAGTTTGATCACAACCCTATCCTGCTTAAGCTCTACGATTATGTCCCTTCTGTTCCCATGAGAGCTTTTCATTTTTAGGATGCTTGGACATTGCATGAGAACTTTAGAGAGGTAGTCCTTTCAGCTTGGAATACTTCTCATTCTTCCCTAATTGAAGCTCTCCAGAATGTTAAAGAAGCAGCTATAGCTTTTAATAGGGACATCTTTAGTAATATCTTTAAACAAAAACGGCGAGTTCTTGCTAGAATTGAGGGCATGCAGTGACTCCTTATTTACCGCCATTAATACTCGTTGGTCTCTCTGGAGCAAGAGCTTATCTCAGATATCCTCATGCAAGAGGAAATTTTTTGGTATAAAAAATCTAGTGTTTAATGGTTGCAGTATGGATACCGTCACACTAGATTTTTTCATGCTATGACTGTAAGTAGAAAGAAGAGGAACAGAATATAGAGATTTCAGAGTGCCAATGGCACCTGGATAGTGGACGATGTGACTCTACAGGCTGAAGCCCTGAATTTCTACTAAGGCTTGTATTGTGTGGCAAATGACATTACTATGCTTTTCCCTATATCCCAAACCACCCTCAGGTTTTTAACGATAGTTTTCAAGCTCTTCTGCTGCCTATTACTAGAGAGGAAGTGTTTGCAACTGTGAAATCCATGAAACCGTATAAAGCTCCTGGGACTGATGGTTTCCAGCCGATTTTCTATCAGAAGTATTAGTCTATTATTAGAGACACGGTATATTCCATGGTCACCCGAGCCTTTATTTCTAGGACATACCCTTCGGTGATCACCAATACCAAGATTGTTCTTATTCCTAAGGTGTAACACCCCACTCCCGCAAGACCCGAACCCGACATCAATGGTGATATCCGAGTCCGTGCCCCGCGAGGGTGGCGTGCTACATCACTCAGTCAAAACTCAGTAATAATTTTTTTTCTTTAACACATATACACACACACGTTATAATTTATGCGGAAAACAATTTTCACAAACAATTCAATGGCCTCGGGGCCCTTTTCATAGATACAATTTGTTTCAGTCTATTGACCTTACAAATTGATTTAATCATTAATACAAAAATTCAGAAAATAAAAATTTCACTAATGCAGACGCGAACTGATCCCGACCACTTCTCTACTTCATTAACCAGCAGATGTCATACGCCCGTTGCCAAACGGGGTATTCTTCTGAGTCCTGAAAAATAATTGCAAATTTTGGGTGAGTTTTGCGAACTCAGTGAGAAACCATCA
>JAOSBK010000009.1:19565663-19575676 GCA_027568895.1 Erythroxylum shatona | reverse complement strand
ACTGCTTCTTGAATCTTGCTTCTTGAATCTTGAAAGAAACGGTTATTCAGTTGAGTTCTGTAACTAACTCGAACTGAATCTTGATTCAGACGTGATTTGCTTCTGTCTGCTTTTGGCTTCCGTCTGCTTTTAGCTTCCGTCTGCTTTTGGCTTCCGTCTGCTTTTGGCTTCCGTATGCTTTTAGCTTCCGTCTGCTTTTAGCTTCCATCTGCTTTTAGCTTCCGTCTGCTTTTGGCTTCCATCTGCTTTTGTACTTCGTCTATTATTTTGCTTCGTCTGTTTTTTTCTACTTCGTCTATTATTCTGCTTCGTCTATTTTTCTTCATTCTCCGTCTGTTTTTCTACTTTGTCTATTATTCTGCTTCGTCTGTTTTTCTTCATTTTCTGTCTGTTTTTCTACTTCGTCTATTATTCTGCTTCGTCTGTTTTTCTACTTCGTCTATTATTCTGCTTCGTCTGTTTTTCTTCATTCTCCATCTGTTATTCATCAGAATGATATATGTGAAGTCATTTTGACTTAACAGCTTCATATCCCTCTTTCAGCAAATATTAGAGCAAAAATTCATGCAGTTCCTCTATCTACTTCTTGTACTTTTAGTGACCTTGTGGTGTAGGGAGAATCCTTGTCCAGAATATACTCTTCTAGATCTAGATCAGGTTATGGTTTTATTTCCAAGGTCCCTCATCCTCTGGATGGTAGAAAGTGTTGGAAAATGCTATGGAAACTTTGCATTCTTACGAAGCTTAAATTCTTTCTTTGGAAGGTTCATAAGGATAGTTTAATGACCAATGCTCTTCAGTTTAATCATGGTATCGCAACGTCCCAGTTGTGTTCTAGGTGTGCTATGCGCCCCAAGACCAGTCTTCATTTATTACGTGACTACATGTGGTTTGAAGCATTTTGGCAAAACCTACATGACCAAACTGTGGATACTTCTTTCTTTACTAGTTAACTGGACAAGTGGGTGGTGTCCAATTTGTTTGCTTCTCACGTTGTTCCATATTCTAGTCTCAGGTTTATACTTGGTTGTTGGGTTATTTGGTATGCGGATAATAAAGAGGTCATCAATGGCACTTCTTTGATTACTGTGACCTAATTTAGATGGCGTTGTACGCTTCTGTAGGATTATACTATGGCATTTGGGTCTGTAGCCACTTAGGAGTCCTACCGTGCTCCTAGGTGGATTTCTTGGACAAAGTCCCCTGATAGGTTTGTTAAGCCAAATACTGACGGGAGCACTATTAGTAATCTAGGTAGAGTTGGGTTTGGGGGGCTCATTCAAGATAACGATGGTAGATAGATTGCAGGATTTTCAGGTTTTATAGGCATTACGACAAACTTGATTACTGAATTACAAGGGCTTAAAAATGGCCTTCAATTTGTGTGGAACTTGGGATACCACAGAGTCATCGTAGAGAATGATTGCCTCCTTGTGGTAACCATTGTTTCAGGCTTGACACAGTACTTTCATCCCCACCTTGCTCTTATTTGGGACATCTAAGAGCTATTAGCTAGGCAGTAGTGTTGCTCACTTCAGTCGAGAGGGCAATCAATGCACATATTTTCTTACTAAACTTGGATCTTCGCAGGAGCCCTTGTGGTCCTTTTGACCGATTCCCCCTCCTGGGATTCGCTTGCTTATAGATGGAGATTATAATTCAATCATTTTTATGAGGAGTTAGTATCGCTTGCTCTTACCCTCCTTACCAACAAAAAAAAGAAAGCCCTTATAGAAATGTTTTAAAATAAATATGGTCATGGTTAGGCAAGTTACATAAGTTTTGTTGCAACTTTGAATGAATAGTAGAAGCATATACTTGTATTTAACCATCCTTATTTACATATTTCTATTTTGCTTTCACTATTTGTCTTTTTATTCTAATGAGTAATGAATGTATATGCTTGTTTTTACGCTAAGGTTTATATGTGACTGTCTTTTTAGTGGCAACCATGTATTTGACTATTTTTAGATGTTGTGTTCACTTAATTTCTTAGTTGAGAACATAAGGAATATAAATTCTTCTAGCAGTACAACCAACAAAATTATAGACTACTAACATTATTGTTAGTATGGATTGATAACAACCATGAGAACTTATTAGACAAAGTCTAACCTAAGAAGGTGATTTTATGTTTGTGCTCAATTTAGGATAAATTTACTTTATTAAACTAGTTATTCACTTATGGTATTGTATATATGCTAATTGTTGAGCAAAACAAATGTGATTATTTTGTATGGCATGATAAAAAAATTACAAGAAGTATAAATATGTAATCGATGAGTTTTAGGAGATTAACAGGATCATCTACTATTATGAAGGTCATTGATTTGTAGTATGATCATCATTTTTTTAATCATTGGGTCTTACTTAGTAATTTATTTTTAGAAAATATATGTATTTTAGAATTTTAGTATCTTAACATTATAATTTTTGTTTATGTTTGAAATACTCAAGATTTCATTTCCTTTGTAGTTAGTTAGTCTATATTAATTATGAATATTACTCTGTATATATATCTATCATATTAATAAATTGGTGTCATCTTATTTTGACTTTCAAATGGTCTTGTTTAGATAATGTGACACTTATAAAAGCTTGATCATAAATATTCAAAATTTGATATTTCTTGTACAAGAATAAAGATATTTATTGACATGTAACAATCCTAATCATAAATGACAACTCTCCCAAATTAAGTTAACATACAAAAATACATTATAATAAATAAAACCAAAATGCCTCCAAAAGAGAATTCATCAAACACATTCATTATAACTTCACTTATAAGTCAGATATGTCAACTATATTATGAAGGCAATATATGGGGAAAAAAAGCATATATCCAATAGAGAATTCATTAGCCAATAAACACATCAATGAAAAGAGAATTCATAAGATAAAAGTATTTTTATATACACATTAAATACATTATATCCAAAAGGCACAACAACCATTTATAAAAATGAAAATTCATTAACCATTTATGATTTTATTATCATATACATAAATAACTAATCACAATAAGCACCGCATACAAAAGAAAGCCACATACTGGTTAATGCTATGTATAAAAATAGCTAGCCATAATGAGCACCATATACAAAAATATCTAGCCAATAAAACAACTTACAATTTAGTTAGCTATTTTTTCTTTTCTTTTGCCTCTAAACTGGTTCTTATATCAATTAGCAACTTTGTCTTTCTTAGGCATTATGATTTATTCTCTTAAAACATGTCCTTGTATTATGGCCATATTACTGAAGTCTTTTTAGAATAAGTATATAAGGATTTTGTTCCTTTACTACTTCTTGGTCCTTGCCTTTTTGTCCTTTATGATCTTCTTTTATATTATAGTGGAAAGATTTTATATCTATGGTTTTCACTCAGGATTGCCATAAATCTGTACCAGAAATTGGAAAATTCTGACTTGCATAAATTTCTTGGAAAATTTCTTTATTATATATGAAGCTTGAATAATCTTCTAATTTACCACCATAATGTTTGATCATACAATAAGTATGTTAAAAAGGAATTCCAATCAAATCACAGCTCTTACATTTGTAGGTTTTATTATCTAAATCAAAATGTTATTGAAAATTCATATACTTTATTTTAAAAAGTTTCCCACCACTAAAGTATGGCATCCAATTGCTGACAAGTTT
Source organism: Erythroxylum shatona (assembly GCA_027568895.1). Lineage (NCBI taxonomy): Eukaryota > Viridiplantae > Streptophyta > Magnoliopsida > Malpighiales > Erythroxylaceae > Erythroxylum > Erythroxylum shatona. Next base: position 19,572,011 of record JAOSBK010000009.1, on the reverse strand, counting down.
TTTTATAGTTCTTCAAGGATTTTTAATTCTTAGGAATTTTGTTTCTTCATTCCCTCCTTTTTCATATTAAATCTCTTCAATGTTGCTATTTAATCATTTAAAGCAATGTGATGTTTGGCTTATCTCTAGCCTTTTTGATGTAAACATTAAAGCTTTCATGATAGTTGTTCAACAACATGTCATATTTGAGTCCAGAGTTATGAATATACCTACATTATGTGTTGTTTAGTATTATATCCGATTAGTCATGAAATAATTTATCAGTACCTTTTAATTGCTTCATGCACCTGTCCAAGTTAAAAATTCAAAATAAGCAAACCTTAAACAATCATATACATTCAAAATCGTAAGCATGACATTAGTCAAACTCCGGTGCACTAACATAAAACAATCATATACCTTTCAAAGTTATTGAAGGTATTTGATCTTGTCTCATTCCACACTATACTTTTTATAACTTTCTTTATCTTAAATTTGCTTTGAAGGTTGGCATAGATACGTCTAATACAATATTTGTGTTCAATATTCGTCATCTTAACATTGAAGATATATTTAAAACTTTGTTAGAAGGAAATCATGTGGGATATGTTAATGCACTTAGTTAATGCTTATAAATGAATGTCTACAAAATGAACCTTCATACGATAATACAAAATTAAGATTTACTTTTTGACAATCAGAAATGAAAATCTAATTATGAAGTGTGTAGTGCCTGATATCTTATTGTAGACATCCAAGAAATCATTTCCATGAGACTTAATTCTTAATTTTAACTATAACCCATATGATTGGAAATATATTTTTATTTTCATCTCAACCAAGTGATATCAATTGCCTCTATGCTTACCTTTCAAGCGATAATCATCACTAAATATTACAGGCCTATAAGTAGCTAAAAAAACCCTTTTTACATGCATTGAAGCTTATATATCCAATCAAATACACCTCTTGCTTACTTTATTATAAAAGAACTACTTGAATCATACTTTAATATGGCTAATCCATAACTCCTTAATTTCTCAAATTGCTTACCCTATTTACTCCTCAAAAACTCTAATGCAAAATTCTTCTCTTTATATTCCTTCTTATTTGTAATCTCAAAATTAAAGTGCCTTGAAGTGCATCCTTAAGCTCATTAATATCCCATATAAGGCTATCTCTAAAATATGAGAGGTATTTAATATCCCATAAACGTCTATCTTTAAAATATGAGAGGTATTTCTTTGTAATCCAAAGCACCTTATATTTTTTGTTTTAGTATTTTTGAACATATTGATAAATGGACTAATATGTCTTGATTTGAAATGTAGTACCATATTGCGATGGAGAAGCATATATTCTCTACCCACATCCTTTATTACTAATTATAGTTACTCTAGATTTGTCATTCTTCACACATATATATCTATATAGCATATTAGACTAGAGCTTGTCTAAATGCATTAACTGAATCAAATAACATACCATCCTTTTAAATTAATTGGCCTCATCATATCAGTATATGCTTTAAATTTTAGAAACTTAAGATCATCTAGGTCTTCATATGATGAATTTGTTTGCATTTCTATAATATTTATCTATTGGGACATCTTGTGCACTAGCATAAACAAACTTATTAACTTTTTTTGTATCTTCTTCACTAAACACCTCATTAAATATGACCTTTAAATGAAATGAACTAAAATAATCAAAGTCATTAACTGCTTTTTTGTGACCCCCATATTTTGGATCATCAAGTCCGCTATTATTTGCATCATTTATGGGGTTCCTTAGAAGTAAGATACTGATCCTCTATAGTATCAAAATCACCTTCTTCACCCTTTCTAGTAGCAAAAACAATAGCATCATAATCAACATATTCACCTTTTCCTAAGCATTCTTTTTTATATCTCAGTAAGGGATAATCAACATTATCTATAAATACATTTGCACTATTATAGTCATTTTTAATTACACTAACAATGTCAATGATGTGCGCCTCACTTTTTAGATCTCTAATGTTAGCCTTAAAGGCTTGAGGAGATTTATAACTAAACTCTAGAACCTCTCAATAGCCTAAATCCTTTGTTGTATATATGAATTAAAACGTGGTCAGAGGACCTGGCTCTACTCCAAAGTTATATGTTTTCCTCCTTCATAATGTATGGTAGATGTAAATTTGAAGGTGCCATTATGCCAAAACTGAAACTCAACTATAAAGTGACCCAATAAAAAAATATTAACATAGTATTTGTTAAGTGACCCAATAATAACATGAAAAAGAAGGTTGAGTAAAGAAATGAAAAAAAAAGAGAATAATTAAATTGGCAAGTGACAGAGTCAAATTTTGTAAGCAACTAAAATCCATGATGAACTAAGAGGTCACTAAATAGTAAATAGCATGAACCTAATCGTTAAGAATTGTAAAGTAAAGTACTTATATGGTTTTAACTTTAAAAATAGCATAAGTGGTTTAACGAACCAAAATGTCAAAATTATATTAAATATACATAAGTTATGTTAAATTTCATAATTAAATGTTTCATAAATATTAAAGTTCTAAGGGTTTCTGTCTAGATCGTCTTCTTTGATTGATTGTTCAACATCTTTATTAAAGTTAAAAGTATGATTCACTTTAATCCACATGAAAATCTACTTATGACCATTGCTTAGTAAATTGATCTATTATGAGAAATTTAATCAAGTGATAAGAAACTTGTTGATATAATAAGTGCATCATCAAAACATAACTTTGTCAAAGTAAAATTATTATTTGGTTATGAAGAAATGAATCACATTTGAAAAATCTTTCCTAAAGGTAAATCTAAACTAACCAGTAACAATTCACTTAACTGTGACTAATCAATTAGCTTCAATCAATATTGAAAAGTGTGCTTCCAAACTAATTAAAAATCTTATTTTCCTCAAGATATTTGGCAAAATTTTCAATAAATTTAACCATATAATGCAGGTTCTTATAGTCTGTAAAATGTTCAACAAATTTGCTAGCAGTCATGAATCACGATTAGAGAAAATAAACTAAAATAAGGTCTTTAATGCAATAACAAAGGGTTTAATTACAATAATAAAAGTTTAATATAAACTAAAGCGACATAATAGGCATTCAAAGATTAACTAGAAGGAGAACAATACATAAAAGGAAAATCAGTAAATGGATAAATAATGAAAGTTTGGTATAACAAAATGGCCTCTTTCTATAATTGAGAAGGGATAAAACATAAAAGTGCTATACTTGATTGAGAAATTTGTAACTAAAAATTTAATCATCTAAAACAAAACACATTCATAAATAAAGCCAGAAAAGAAACTCCCATTAAGCACTATTAAGATGAACTTCCTGATGAGATCTTAAAATGCATTAGCTTCCTTTTTATTAATTTCTCCATACTTTTAATTAGTTTTGAGCTCTAGTTTCAAAAGACTCCATCCCATGAACTTCTCATAACCAACATAACCCAAAGGTAAGATATTTTTGGTTTTTATTGAGATCAAAGATTCAAACAACAACCTTAATTTTACAAAAAGAAAGAAAAAACCAAATTTCCTTTTAGATGGATTTTGGTTAACAGACAATAACCTATTTTTAGTGGGTAAGCTAGGTTGAAGTAGGTGGGTGGTGCATTTCAGGTTAGGTGGATTGGGTTGGTCTATTATGGTGTGGGTATAGGTTGGGTCAAGGTTAGGTTATTGATCCACATCTCTAAAATACAATTGGTTAGTGTGTCCTAATTTTGCCATATAGGATTTTTCTGTAGTTTTTTTAACGAAAATCAATGACAAGAGATTTTTTCACAACAAATTTAAAATACAAAGGCTTTTTTGAGAATTTTAAGAATTAGAAAGTTTTTTTAAGGTTCCTCAAACCACATAGGTCTTTTACTCTATAATATATAAATTATTATTTATAAAATTAATATGCAACTATGTTATATATTCAAGTATCTATATACAACAACAACTTATAAAAAAAAATCTCGTTGATAAGCAAGGTTGAGGAAGGCTAGTGGTATGTAACCTTACTCCTAACTAATATGTATAAGTAATATTATTAATGAATTTAATTACTCCCTTACAACCTTATATCATTATTCCATAACTAATCTTTGTTTGGAATATTTATTATAGACAAAACTATTATGTAAATATTCCTTTGTTTTCACAAAACTCTTCTGCTTCCACAAAATTGTGCTTCATAAAAATTTTACGAAATAAAAGTGACTTATCTTATTTAGTCTTTGATCTAATGATTATTTTTATTTACTTTCTCGTTGCAAATATCATAATTTATAATGAATTAAATTTCCCCCATTAAATTATAATATTCAAATTTACTTTTTTATATATTTGTATTCTAACAATTAACAATCTCTAATAATCTAACTTTTATATTTATTCTACTAATAACTCGTCGTAACTCATATCTAACATTTATGTTTTTTTTCTTCTTAGTATCAGGGCCAAGGTTAAAGATTTTGTTGTTTCTTTTCTACTAAGGATGAGTGGCCTCACTATAACTCCTCCTTAGACAACAAACTCATAACTTATGGTCGGAGAAGGCTAATCTCCTTAAAAATGAATTTGGAGTTTTTAAAAAAAGTACTTTTTTAGAACCTCAAATTTGGAGCCAAAATATATTTTTTTAAAAACCTCAAATTTGGAGCTTTAAAAAAAATTTATTTTTCAGGTAGATTTTTCAAATCAATTAATGAGTCTATTTTTAGTCCCTTTTGTCCTTATATTTTACACATAATTCTCACAATACCTACGAACCCATCTTCACGTTTATTTTGAGAATTATATAATATTATTTGACTTTTTCTATGTTTTTGTATTTATTTTTTATATTAGTTTTACTTATGTTATAATCCACATAAAAGATTTGGTTAGATATATTTTCATTTATGTTACATATGGTTTAAAATTATATAATAATTAATATATTATGCTTTGCATATTGTTTAATATACTTTATTTATATGCATAAATAAATTTTATTACAAAATAAAATATAGTTAAAATTAAAAGTGCATTTGATTTTTATGTTGCTAAATAGTCTATTGTATGAAGCTCTTAAAAAAAACACTTTTTTAAATGACAGTCAAACAGTCGGCTTCTTATAAAAGTTCTTCTCAGAAAAAATCTACAGAAAAAAGCTTTACTGATAAAAGCTCTACTAGTATAAGCCCAACTAAATAGAGGCTTAGTCTATAATAAATATCATAAGGAAAGATTTGCCAATATATTCAATTTTTGATGTATTAAGCTCTAGTATCAAAGCAGTAATTATAATAAAAAATATTCTATAACTTATCTTAAAAAGATACACAAAATAATGAATATCAATCATTCCCAATTTCTCAAACTTTTTTATTAAAAAAAGCTTCTTGAACATTCTCATTAGTAACCAAAATGTGAATAATGAATTGCTTATGTTAGAAAAATGTTTTGACTTAATAAAAAATATTTCCATTGATATTTTTACTCTTTGATAATAGAGATAAAATATTATGGTTCTTTAATCACTTTTTAGAATAAAAATAAAAATTTAAGAAAGTTACTAAAAATTTATGTAAAACTATAAAATATTTATCTAATTAGTTTGAAATTTATAATCAAAAAATAAAATAGAATATCCTTTTGAATCTCTCTCAAATGATAATAAAATAAACACTTGAGAAACTATTTTAAGAGAAAGAATACAAAGAGAAAACTCTTCATTTTGTGAAGTTAAAATTCCTAGCTTCTTCCTTTAAGATTGAAAATGAAAGTTCAAATTCATTACAAATTATGTGTCAAAATAATTATTTGAATAGCTACCTACAAACTATAATAAAAAATGTTGGGAAATCCTATATTATTACAAAAAAGGACTTTATTAAAACTCTTATATTTAAGCCTCATGAAATGTTTAGCATTAACTCTAACCAGCTTAAGGAAAAAGATATCGAAGAATTTCTCTTCACCAAGCAAAATCAAATAAAAATATAAATGAAAAAATAATCTCTCACTACAAGAAAAGCAAAAATTAGTGACGGAAAATATACCATTTCAAATTATCGACGAAAAATCCATTTTCGTAAGTGAAATTGACGGAAAAATTTTCGTTTAGCGGCGGTACTAATATCCGTCACTAAATATAGAGGGAAATTATATCGGCAAATTTTGCGATGAAAAATTACTGATGAAAAATATACCTGTTGGACCTTGGATTTTTTTTCTAAATTTCTTATAAATTGCTTAAATGGTTATTTATGTTGTTTGTTGGCTTAAATTTTTTTATTTTAGAATTGGGCCATTAATTAGAAATTTGAGGGAAGGATTAGAAATTGAAATTAGAATGAAGGGTTA
>JAOSBK010000009.1:19529047-19548329 GCA_027568895.1 Erythroxylum shatona | reverse complement strand
AAGATGGTTCAGGATATGCAATCTTTGAATAAGAAATTAGAGGAAACAGTGAGTTAAAGATTGTTCATGATATATAACATATGATTCTGTAACAATTTCCATTGCATGATTAAATCTATATCCTTTATCATATAACTGTTTATTTTTTGTTATAGGATAGATATAGCTTTAAAACTCTCAAAGCATATTAATCAAACAAATTATTTGTTATGAAACCGATCATTAGGGGGAATGAAATACTACTAAAGAAGCAATTTTTAACTTTTGCATCTTTGCCTCTATTGTTCATGCAATTTTGACTATGATAAATGTTATGCTTCTTGGATATCAAGATTCAAGAATTAACCGTCTCTGATAATGTTGTTTCATAGGACAAAAGTTATCTTAAAACCATGTTTTCTCTAACATAGACCATTTGACTATGGCTCAAGCCTAAGTTTAGAATTCGAGTGAACTCCCCCAGCAAAGAAGCAAAAGCTAAAGTCAACGAACTTTCTAATCGCATTTGGGGCTAATCATGTCTCATCAATTCTGTACAACAATCAATGATGTGGTTTATATAATACAACCCTCAAACCAGGCAGTTCGTTTGTAATAATTATCGTCACCCGCCTTGAGAGATGGGGTTCCATAGCACATAAACAATGCTCTTGACTTCTGAATGAACATCTTTAAAGGCAGGGGAAGGATCCATAACGTCTTCATGAAACCCTCCTCACCTTCAGATGCCACCCAAACATTTTCTTTAAAGTTTAAACACACACTATACTTGCATTAAAAGGGTGGGGCATTTCATCAAACAATATACATGCATTCTTTCATTTTCTCATTGTTAAACATACAAAGTTCACAAATTAGCTAAATCAGTGTCACCAAACCGCAATCATCTCCAAACAATCAACTATTAATAATAAACCAAATTTGAGAAGAGAGATTACCTTATTAACAATAACAATATCGCATTTGTCGTCTTTAATCCACAACAGAAAAAAGAAGAAAAACGATGGCAGATGCCACAAGAAAACAAAAAGGCATGGGTTTTATTCCCGTGAAAGAGAGACGCAAATATAGGAATTACTCCAACAATGAGAAAAGGCAAATAGATGCATCAAAAGCATGGCTGAAAATTTATAACAGGAATGACCGAATGAGGGTATACATATATATTCATTGAACTAGTGGTCAACCAGTTCGACCAATCCCGGTTTAATCGATCAATTGATTGGTTCTCACAGGTTCGCACTGGTTCAATTGGGGACTAGTTTTTAGGGGTCACCGGGACTGGATAGTCTACCGGTCACCGGTCGAACCGACCGGTCCGGTCTGGGTTTCAAAACTATGCCTAAAAGGAACATCTGGGAACGAAATCCTGTTTCAGAAGAACAGGAACTTAGAAGTAAAAGTCTACACGGATGCAGATTGGGCTGGCAATCTAGTAGACAGGAGGTCAACCTCAGGATATTTTTCTCTTGTCAGAGGAAACCTGGTGACTTGGAAAAGCAAGAAATAGAAAATGGTGGCGCTTGTTAGTGCAGAAGCGGAGTTTAGGGGCATAGCTAAAGTACTAGCAGAGTTACTTTGGCTTGTGAAGCTGTTAACAGAATTGGGCTTTCCACCTAGAGGTGCGTGTGATCTGTTGTGCGACAACAAGGCAGCCATTAGCATTTCGGAGAACCCTGTGCAACAGACAGAACTAAATATGTGGAGGTTGATTGGCATTTTATCAAAGAAAAATTGGAAGGCGGAATTGTCAACCTACCATATGTTCGACCTGAAGACCAGCTGGCGGATATCTTGACAAAGGCTGTTGTGGGACGAACCTTTCATGAAGCACTACGCAAGTTAGGTGTGGAAGACCCCACAGCCCAACTTGAGGGGGAGTGTTAGAGATAGAAGTTGTAACAAACTAGGAAAAGGTTGATCCCTAAAAATCAGGATCAAATCCTAATCCTGGTACAAGTGATGCATATCGTGTCCCTAGAATCAAGCAACTACTAGTCCTACTAGTCTATATAATTCACCACTCTGTAAATGAATTTATAATTGAAAATATCTCGTCATACAACTTCTATCATTGAATCATGCTTTCTCTATATTCTATTTTTTCTCAGCTGTAATAAAAATATGTATTTTATAAATAAAGGTCTTAAATTTCAGATACCATATGTATCCTCTTTTTAGATAAAACCATTTATTCTAAAAGTAAAGCACTAAAGTGAGTTTTTTTAAAAAAGATTTTGCAAGGGGGGATAGGCCATGGCACCTTATAATCGAAGGGAAGACTGAGGCAGGAGTAAGGAGTGAAGGAAACTAAGAATGCAAAGATTAGAGGGTAGTTGGTGTAGTGAGCCAGCACTCAATAGAGACGAGACGCAAGGGAAGGCAAAGGAGGAGTAGTCAGAAGAGGAGTTGTTAAATAAAGGAGCAGTGACATTCACAGCTGCTAGAGTGGAGAGGGATTTTGTGTCTATACGAAATGTCGTCATCATTCAACAAAACGTTTCACATTAACACGGTAACTCCAACGTCTTGTATGCAAAATAATGTCATTTCATATCATATTTAAACATTAGGTTTGAGCTAATCAAACTAGACCAAAGGGCTAAAACTAGACCTAAAACTTAAATAATAAAAAAAAGTCTAGCCTCAATTCAAAACCTATTCAAATTGGGCCGAACTCCTCAGCGTTGGCTGTAATACTATGCCGACTTTTGAGGGTTGAATAAATGCAAGAGGAGTTGTTTTAGGTAGTTTATTTTAAATAACTAATAATGATTTATTTTGTTTATATTTCAAAAATATTTATGCTATTTTAATCATTTATGACGATAAAAGATTATGATTTTCCTTAGAGTGAAGATGAAAGAGCCATATATGAATTCTAACTTAATTGATGTTTAAATAAATATTATAAATCTTATTAGAATTATACACTTTTATATTTATTTATTTATTTGATTTAATTTTTATTATGAAATTACATTTTATTTTAAAACAAGTTTATGGTTATTTTTATTTGAAAAATGATTAATAGTTTTATTTTAATTTAAAGTATATATATATATATATTAAAATTTACAAATTAATAGTCATTGAACCTTATGACGCGTCTTTAAAATCTCCCAACCCCTTCTAATTCCTCATTTGATCTAGCAAACCAAAATCCTCAAAAGTTCAACATCTTACAGAGCTAAAAATCTTGTTCCTTCGTTTCTCGGCAATCAGGAAGTCTTATTAATGTATAAGCAGTGAAATTTTTTTCTATAAATTTTATTTTAAAATATGTTTAATAATAATTTGTTAAATTATTTTAATATAAATTATTGCATAACTAAGTCATTTGTAAACAGCCTCTTTATTAGTTATGAGTAAAAATGTATACTACTGAATCTTCTGAAATCTTGTGTCTCAGTAAGATTTTTACTAATTGTTATTAACGTTGTTTAATTATTAAAAATGTAATAAAATTAATAATAAATTATATTTAAATAACTCTAAAAAAATTATTAAAAATTATTTTTAACATTTTAATACCATATAATTTATTCGGCATAATTTAAAATAATGTTTATTTTAGAAATTACAAAAAGAAAAACATCTTAATCTTTTATTCTATTATTAATTGGAGCCAGCGCAGAAATCTTCTCGGAAAAATCAGGACCATTGGATCCTTGATTAGCCCCACCTGGCGCGTCCAAAGCACTATTACTTTAATGATCTGGAAGGACACAGACTAAAGTACGTATATAAGAAAGCCAAGGTACTACTTCCTCCAAGTGGCCTTGAGAACGTTGTACCGAATCGGTCCAAGAACTCTTTTAAAATCCCCCATCATCAGTTTCCATTTCCTCGTCAAAACTAGCCGTTAAAACTCTTGCTTCCTCTTTTATTGCTCCCTAGTCCTCTTCAATGGCAGCTTCTGCGGATTCACCATCCCCTTCTAACGTCAGTCATGTACATTTTCGTCTTCTTACCACTTATTGCTGTCACAAATTTGTAAACTTCCTGCGTTACATGTCGTTTACATTGGATTTTTGCTTGCAGGACGCAGGCTTGATGGGTTCTTCTCCCCTCGCCAACCTATCATCGGACAAGTGTTTTTGGAGCGCTCTCAGGAACCGAGTCGATGCGTTGCTTGAAGATAGACAAAACAGGGTCGCAACAGGACTAGGCGATCTGGATAAAGATGTGAGTTTCAATTCAAGTTCTGATTTTTCTGGTCCAGTTTGGTAGGGACCTTTATAAAGTAATCTTCTTTCTCAAATTTTTTAGAGCATGGAAGTGTCGAATAGAGCTAAGAAAATGAAAGAGGACTCGTTGCTTTTGCTTAGGGGGTTTGATTCCATTGCCCACACTCTCTCTAAGCTCTCCAACAATATTGACAGCGCTCTTCAGGTAAACTCAGGCTCCAGTTTAACCTTTGAAACTTGTTTACTACTTGTCGAATTGGGCTAAGAATATCAAAAGTTTAGGTTTCGGTGATTTTAGGGTCAAATTTTTCATGCACAATAGGATACCACTTCCTTTCTTTTCATTTGCAAGACGTGGTTTATCAGTCAGAGCAGATTTGGATCTTATAAATTCTTATCTGTAATATTTTTGCATCAAGGACAATTAGTTCCCATCCGACTGTATTTTGACCATTCAAACTTCAATGAACTTACTCTGCCTCGGTTATTTGTATCTTCAGGGAGCTAGAACTTTGGCAGAACCACCCACATTGAGTGAAATGTTCCACTGCAACCTCAAGAGTTCGGAGACTCCTCAAGGGGATGTAGAAGAGCAACAACGTGAGGAGGAACCTGAAGGAGAGAAAAAGAAAGGTTTGAAAAGGAAGTTTAATTCAAGTGATGATGGTTGCGTGGATCAAGGAAATGAACCAAAGAAGGAAAATGACCAAAGTCCCAAAGCTAGGAAGCTTAAGAAGGCCAAAAATGTTGGTTTCTTCTTTTTGTATATTATTATTATTATTAGGCTTTAAATGTTTGCTGATTGGCAATCACTGGATGTCTTTCCCAGCTTGCAATTTCCTTGGCATCAAAAGCTGCTTCACTTGCTAGGGAATTGAAGTCCATCAAATCTGATTTATGTTTTGTACGAGAAAGATGTGCTCTGCTTGAAGAAGACAACAGCAGACTCAGAGAAGGGTTTGCCGATGGCATTAGACCTGAAGAAGATGACATGGTAAAGCTCTTTCTATATTACGGAAAACCGCTTGTTGCTTATTTTAAACTTGTTGAATCAATATGAATTGTTAATCAAGACTGGTTTTTGTCACAGATGAGGCTTCAAATGGAGGCATTGCTTGCAGAAAAATCAAGGTTAGCTAATGAAAACGCAAACCTTGTAAGAGAGAACCAGTGCCTTCGCCAGCTTGTGGAGTACCACCAACTTACCACTCAAGATATCTCTGCATCATATGAGCAAATCATGCGCGGAATATGCTTAGATTTTTCTTCTCCCAGTCCTACAGCCGAACAGGCACATAATGCGGATAATAAGGGAGAGGCAGAAACTCCTCAGACAAATATATTTGGCTTCTCTACTTGTCTTGATGAGTTATTTGAAAAAGAATAGCAGGCGTTGTTGATGCCGGAAGAATCTAATTGCCGAATACTTCAATCATCCGACTCGGTATTCAGCTTCACTTCCAAACTAAACTTTACACGAGCAGGATATAATGGGATAGCTCACGGATATCTCCCAATTTTGGAGGCTTAAATAAGTAATTTGTGTATATTCTCCCAATTTTGGGGTGTTGTATTATTGTCTTTGAATGCAAGTGTGAAAATAATAAGCAAGTGTGACTTTTGGAGCTTGGAACAATTTTCTTCTTTTTGCTCGTTAAGTTGTCATCCCAGAACTGTCTATTTTCTTCTTTCTGAAATAGAAACAAGCCCTTTTCCTTAAAAGTTTACAAACAGACCATCTCCACTAAATTAAAAGCTTAAGGACAAATGGAGCCACATACGATTGCCTGAAAAGGCATTCCTTAGTCATCAAGAGAGATGCTTCCAGTTATTTAGATTAACTCAACTGATGTAAAACTAAATTTCCAGCATGTAACTCTCATCTTCAAACATCCTAAAGTACACAAATTGAGTCTATAACAAGTTGCTCCCAGCGCATAGCCACTAGAGTTTTACATCTACTTTGCGGCTCATTTCTAACATCAAACTGCTTGATTAACATGAAAACAGAATAGTTCACAAAACTGCTTGTCAGGTCACAGCCCTGTGGGACATATCACTAACGGATAGGGAGCATGCCCACATCTTGACATACATTACGATCTCTGTGACAAACACAAACATCGTTGTGAACCTAGAGTATAGAAACTTTGACATGAAACATGAGAAACTTGGAAACACAAACATGAATCAGTGCTTTCCAGTGTCTGAGGAAAGTCTTGTTCTCTTAGAAGAATTCTTGTGTTGGAGGCCAGGGTCCACTGCAGTAAGAGCGCCTTGGATTGCTTCAGATGATGCATTAACTGCTACTTCATGTGCTTTTGTAAGACTTGAAAGCACAAGCATATCTTTCCACTTCTCCAATATTTCAAAGCATACAGTATTTTGTTTCTCATACTGCAGAAAAGAAGTAAAATGAAGGGTTTGTTCCTCTTTACTTGCCAAAAACAAAGGAGTTGTTTAAGCCCTCATTCTTGTGGACAAAAATTACTAGACAGTACCTTAATAAATCATGCATGTCTGAATCCTCATACCTAACCTCTACTTCAAAAGTGACAATTAGATAGTAATTGCAATTGATTCTATCTTTGCATTATTCGACAAAATTTCAGTTGATTCTATGATTTGCATTGACTGTTATTGAAATAATTTGGAGAATAGTCCATTACAATGCTAATGTATGATGCTGGTAAAAAAATGGAAGTGATTTTAATAACTCATGGAACACCTAAACTTATTTTAAAATAGTTCCTTTAAGTTATTCTGATGCATTCAACTAGAGCTTGCGGAAGATAAAAAGACTCAGATGCAGAAGAAGCAAATCCTCTTTTCTATAATAGCAATTAAGATCGCACTCAATTGAAAACATAAACCAGCAGAAAGTATCAAGTTTTGGAAGTCAAAAAGCATACAACTTCAAGTTTGCCTAGAGCATTTTCCAACTTATTGGTCAGCTGATTATTTTTCTCCAATAAATCTTCAACCTACAAATAACAAAGAAATAAAAATAACCAAGACAGGTAAGAACTTTTAGCAAAATGGTAAGCAAGACATGACAATACTAGCTATACATAACCTTCTTTTGGGATTCTATGTAAAGGCCTTTATACGAAATATCTACAATACCAGAGCTTTTACCGTACAGTGGTCTCAGTTTTGCCTGATCCAAAATCAATAAACATGACATCAATGATGTAGAAAATAGAAATCAGAAGCATGAGAAATACAACATTAGGAGTGTGGGTTCCATGCCTTGGACAATAATGCATCTAAGGCCTTCTGTTGACTCTCTAAAAGTTGTTCAAGATAGTGAACTTTTGATTCCAAGTTTTCCTTACTCAAACTAGCCTCTGGCGGTTCTTCATTTGTAGGTTCAACCTCTTCGTCGGTGTCACTAAGAATTATCTCTCTAATCACACAGTTGACATCCTGGCTTTCCTGAGGCACAACAGTTAGAAGACGTTGAGAACGTCTCACACTCCCAATGGTCTTTGCTAACTTTCTTGAGGAAACTTTGGTTGATTTTGCTTGACTTTTAGGCTCTGATTCCACCTTCTCAAGTGTAACATTTGAGCTTTCCGGTTTGGTCTCTAACCTCTCAGAAATATTATCATTACTTTGATGCTTCAACTGTAATCCCTTAACAGAAGCATTTGTGTTATCGAGTTTCAATCCCCCGAGAAAACAAATTTTGATATCAGTTTACAGTTTCCAAACTTGCAGTAATCAAGACAACGTATTGTTCATGAGTTTTGCAAGCAATACAAACTACGGGGTTACATTCTCATGGTTTTATTTACCATCCTCAAGCTCATATTTAAAAGTTTAAAACGCAGAAAAAGGCCTTCAACAAATCATTACCCCTCTCCTAAACCCGAAAAGAAAGAGCCCCATAACTGGAGACATCCAATTTCAAAGTTTCCCCCCTTTCATCAATAATGCTTATCTATTTTCACTTCTCAAAAGTCAAAAGACGCGTTCTTTGGCAAAAGGATAACCGGAAGAGTGACATGCAAAAGAAAAAACAGGCAAGAAAAACAATATAAAATAAGGTTTTTATATATGTTGAAAAAGTTCTTTTCTTTAATCAAACAAGTGATCACACGGCCAACAAGAACATATAAACTATATCTACCCTGTAATCAAATTAAAAAAGAAACAGAAAGAGGAGGTTAGTGATGGTTTTACCAGGCCAGCTTTATCTGCAAGCTTCGCAGCATTTGACTTCCTACCCATATTTCCTTTTCTTCAATTGCTCGCCTGAAAGAGACCGATCTTTCGCTTTCTTCAATTACTCACCGTAAAGGGATCAATGTCCTAAAATGGAAGTGGGGTTGAAGAGTGACGACACCTCCAGTGAATAGAAGTAATCTGGAAGACGGCGACCCTGACAACAGTAGGGCGCGTACTTCGGTAACTTATACGCAACCTCGTAAACCGTTCTTGGCCATAGTTTTCAATATTTTTTCACATATTTATTAAAAAGATTTTCATAAAAATACGTAAGAACCATAATTCAAACTATAGCACATATTTTAATTAAAATGCATGATATTTTCGATGTAAATATAATTTCATCAAGAAGTATAAGTTTCTCCAAAGTAAAAATTAATTTAATATGTTCTTTCCGATAAATTCAATATTAAAAAAAGAAAATTAGAGATTGAAAAGATAAACGAAAATTTTGCTAACTAATGCTTAATTGTTCAATTTTTTTTAATTAACTTTTTAAAACTTTAACAATTCATTTCAAAACGTTAACATTTTACTTTTAACTTAATTTATACAAATTACAAAAAGTTTACCACTAAATTGAAAACTATAAAAGTTTAACACTAAATTCAAAAAAAAACTTGAGAGTTTGGAAAACTTTAAATATGTTGTCTCTAATTTGGGGAATGAAATGGATTTGTTATAATCTTCACATAATCAGATTATGTGATGAGTCAAATTGAATGAAATCTCTTATGATCCAAACCATGTTTGGCATAAATCCTCTTAACAAAAACATTCTTAGAAGGTGAATGATGTTATTTGCTTCTTAAGGTTTCACTAAAATTTTAACATCATTATTTAGGGCATATTCGTCTTCAATATTATTTTAGTTTCCTATAATGCGCCGAAATAAAGTCTAAGATGGTACTTTTGCTATTTTAAAATTATTTTATTAATTAAATATTAAAACTATTTAATTAGTTAGCTATAATTCAAAAAAAAGTCCTTGAAATGTTATGAACCTTAATTGTGTAATATCCCTTATTGACCTAACCTAAATTTCTAAATCCTGTAATTTAATGGAAATCTGCCCACATCGTAGTGCACATTAGTGTTTTAAGTGAGTGGGCTGTCTAAAATCTTGAATTGTAAGGTGTTGGAGGGACAGAAGAGGGTTATTGAAGAATCGTATACCTAGCGAAAATAAGAAAAATGCAATTTTATATTTATTTATTGCATTTAACAAATATACTAATAATAAGAATAGATCAAACAAATACTTGGAATGTGATGATTAATCGATACGAAATTTCGAAAATGCAAAGTCTTTATGCACTCCACATTGAAAAATATGTCATACTTTTAAGCTCATCCCCTTCTCTTTCCCATATTCAGGTTATAAGCAAGAGATCGAGTAGTCAAGAGTCACGACATCGTTCCGAATTTGCACATTTTTGTATTTTAAGCTAGATTTTGTAAACACAAGGCTTTAGTCGCATTTCAAGTATCTTTTGTATTTTGGATTTTGCAAAACAATATATTGTGACTTGAAATGCCCATTAAAGCTTTGTAAAACTCTTATCTTTTGATATTAATGAAATATGATTGTGTTTGTGCTCATGACTTTCCAAGTTTGAACATTGCATTTTCAAATTTTTCATAAGGGTAAAATTTGTATTTTGAATTTAGGAAAACATCTGTATCAATTTAGGATGAATTAGACAAAGTTTTCTTCTTAAAAGTTGTAATTTGTCTTTCTAGCTTTCCAACGATATATAGTATGAAATTTTTGAACATCGGAGTTGAAAGTTATGATCATTTAAAGTTAGTGATGTCGAATAAGATGTATATGCAGAACAGCTTCAGTCGCGATCGCACCAGGTACTCTCGCGATCACACCATGCACTCTTGCGATCGCACCTTCCCTCCTCGTGATCGCACCTTTCTCCTTGTGATCAAACCTTTCTCCTTGCGATCGCACCTATCTTCCTCTCAGGTGCACCTTCATCCTCGCGATCACACCTTTGTTCCTCGCAATCACACTTGAAGGGTTTTCCAACTCTGAACATGTTTGATTCTTTTGGCCATAAATTTGTCATCTAACTTCCAAATGAGGTGATTTTTGAACCAATAGATTCCTAACACATTCATCTATTTCTCCATAGAAATTGATAGCCTTTGGTATTGATTTGAAAAAGATGGATGGAAAGAAATTAAGGGACCGATTGGAAGAGCATGCATTGATTATTTTATTGAACGTGCCTCGGTGTTTTAATCATATCTTGATCTGTAGAACTTCGAATGAGATTATTTTTATTTCAAAATAAACTAGAGTCATAAAGCTACAAATTATTTGAAGAAATCGAATTTTAATTCAGTCTTTAAAACTTTCAATTTCTAGATGGAAATTGAGTACAGTGTATTATTTGAGTATAATAATAGTCCAAAAATGATTGGGGTATAACTTTCAGATTTCTAAACCAAATTGAACGATTTTAGTGTCATTAGAAAGATTAGACAATGGGGAACATTGATCTGAAGAATTCAATTTGTGTTTTAATGATTAACTAGTATGAGCACATCACCTTTGTGGGATGCGTGTTTAGATGTTGCTTAGGAAATCGTGCACGTGTTTTGCGAGGGTGAAAATGAGGCCTAACACTTATAGTATCGGAGAGTGAAGATGAACTATTGATAGTTAAGGAGATTACATCGAAATAACCCTATAGGGTGATACGCTCACGTCTTATGAGATTTCGAATAATTGGACTCCGGAAATGGGGTCCAACATGTTATGGTATCAGAGCGATTATGTTAAGGTCCAGGTTTAGGACTTAGTTTAGGAGTATCTTAGGCATGAAATGGGTAGTTTAATACACGGAGTGAACATGCATTGTTTTAAATGAACAACTTGCATTGTTTTGAATTGTTTTACATAATTTAAATTGTTTTACATGAACTAAATATTTTAAATGGTTTTATATTGAAGGAGTGATTATGCTGCCTCGAAAGAGAACTCGAAGAACTATGACTCGATCTTGCTTTCGCTACCAAGGGAGCACGGATGAATTGTATGTCCTGCAAGATGTGGAGACACACTTTGTTCTAGATTCTGAGGCACCTAGTGTGCAACATGAGATGCCATCGCCTCCTATTCCTATGCCTCAAACAAACCCCATGGATCCACATTTCTTTCAAGCCTTTGCTCAAGCTTTTACGTATGCCATGGGCCAAGGGTCACAAGTTCCGATGCAAGCTCTAATGGAGAGGAGTGGACAGTATGATAAGCTTCGTAAGTATAGGGTTGTTGATTTCAATGGCACTACCAATCCTAAGGAGGCTGAAGCAAGGTTGAAGAGGACAGAGAGAGTCCTACTTCAGATGAAGTACTCTGATAAGGAGAAGTTAGACTATGCAGTGGGCTTGTTACAGGGAAACGTACTCCATTGGTGAGAATCAGTTCCCTATAGTCAGGTCATGCTGCCGGTACTGTCACGGAGAGACTTTCTAGAAGTCTTCAGGAAGAAGTACCTTTCGAGGGTCTATGCCTAAGAGAAAGCTAGAGAATTCTTGAATCTCGCACAGACGAACATGGGTGTGAGTGAGTATGAGCTGAAGTTCACCCAGTTTTCATAGTATGCGGCTAACATTATTGTGAATGAGGAGGATAAATGCTACAATTTTGAGGGAGGACTTCATTTGGGGATCAAGGAGAAAGTCCTGATCTACAACTTCTATGACTACCAACAGTTGGTAGATGCTGCACTCCAGGCTAAAAACTGGAGAACATAAAGTATGAAGAGAATAAGAAGAGGAAGAACTAGGAGTAGTCTTTCAAAAGGGGAATGAGTGCTCCAATGCCTGAGAGGAGTATGAGGAATCCCCATACACAAAGTGAAGTGGGAAGTAGTGGCTCCGCTAAAAACAAGCAAGTAAAGGCAGCTTTAGTGCAATCCTCGACTGTGGGAAGCAATAAAGTGATGGAAAGGATCAGGTAAATGAACTCCCAATGTGAACATTGTGGAAATTTCACAAGGGAGAGTGTTCAAGTTACTTAGAGCATGTTTTTGGATGCAGAGAAAAGGGACACATGATTAAAGACTATCCCCAAGTAATAAGGCAAGAAGGGTCGCAGTTACAAGCCCCAAGAGGAGCAAAAACAGTAGGAACCAGGTTAAGGTGGGCAGTTCTAGAGTTGCAAGGAAAGCTATTCCTTCAGGAAGGCCAAGGGGTCAGACACAGGCAAGGGTGTTTGCTATGACTAGAGAGGAAGCTGCAGCTGTACCTGAAGTTGTTATGGGTATGACTCAGTTATTTAATTCAGCAGTATATTTACTGATTGATTCTGGTTTCATGCATTCATTTGTTTTTGCAAGCATGTCATTACATGATGTGAATTTCGTGCCAGTGGATAATCCCTTGATTATTAGTACTCATCTAGGAAGGAATGTGATAATAAGTCAAGTGTATAGAGAATGTAAGCTGTTCATTGATGATGCTAGACTGGTAGTAGACTTACTACCTTTAGACCTAAAAGGCTTAGATATTATACTTAGAATAGATTCCATGAAGAAGTATCATGCAGAGTTAGATTGTAGCCTTAATGAGGTAGAATTTGATCTGGGTAGTGGAGAGAAGGTGATTTTAAAAGGAGACAAGAGAACACCTTCACCAAGAATTGTTTCAGCTTTGTTAGCTGACAGGATGATGAGGAAAGGGTGTGAAACCTTCTTGGAACACATTATGGATATTGAGGTGAATGAAGGGAAGCTAAAAGATGTTTTGATTCTGAGAAAATTTTTAGACGTGTTTTTAGAAGACTTACCTGGATTGTCACAGGTGAGAAAAATTGAGTTTGCTATCGACTTGATTTTTATTACCGCACCTATCTCTATACCACCTTATAGAATGGCTCCAATTCAGCTAAAGGAGCTGAGTTCGTCACCATGGGGAGCGCTTGTTCTGTTTGTCAAGAAAAGGATGGAACATGGTGCATGTGCACTGATTATCGGAGATTCAACAAAGTGACTATTAAGAACAAGAATCCTCTGCCCTGGATTGATGATCTGTTTGACCAGCTGCAGGGAGCAAAGGTCTTTTCCAAAATTGATCTCAAGTAAGGCTATCATCAGCTCAGAATTAAGGAGTCTAATGTAAGCAAGACAACTTTTAGGACTCATTATAGGCATTTCGAGTTCCTAGTCATGCCAATCAGATTGACCAATACTCCAGCTATGTTTATGTATCTTATGAATAAGGTATTCATGGAGTATCTGGATCAATTTGTCACGATGTTTATAGATGACATTTTAGTATATTCCAAAAGTGAAGCGAAACATGAAGAACATCTCAGGATAGTGTTGCGGAGACTAAGGGAGAAGTAGCTTTATGCCAAATTCAGTAAATATAAATTTTGGCTTCATAAGGTAGTATTCCTTAGACATGTGATTTCGAAGGATGGGGTACTTGTTGATCCGAGAAAAATTAAAGCAGTGGTGAATTGGCATGCACCAAAGACAGTGGCAAAAGTGAAAAGTTTTCTAGGTCTGGCAGGATATTACAGGAGGTTTGTTGAAGGATTCTCTATGATAGTTGCTCCAATGACCAAGTTGTTAAGGAAAAATTAGAAGTTTATTTGGAGTGATGAATGTCAGAAAAGCTTTGAAGAGCTTAAGCACAGATTAATAAGTGCTCCAATTCTGACTTTGCCTATGGGAGATAAGGGTTATATAGTTTACAATGATGCTTTAAGAAAGGGTTATGTGTTGATGCTAGAAGACAGGGTGATAGCTTATGCTTCACAACAACTAAAGCCTTATGAGTTGAATTACCCGACTCATGAGTTGAAATTATCAGCAGTAATTTTTGCCCTAAAAATTTGGAGACATTATTTGTATGGAGTTCAGATGAGGATTGTTACAGTTCACAAGAATCTTAAGTACTTACTAAGCCAGAAAGAGTTAAATTTGAGACAGAGAAGGTGGTTAGAGTTGCTCAAGGATTATGACCTGTTGATTGAATACCATCTAAGAAAGGGAAATGTAGTGACAGATGCTTTGAGTAGGAAATCCTCAATAGCCCACGTTTAGATGGTTTATCTGTCGTTATTAGAAGAGATGATTAAGCTTAGAATAAGTTTGAAATAGAAGGAACTTGAGTGTATTGTTGCTACTTTCAGAGTGAGACCGATACTCAGAGAGAAAGTTAGGGAGTTACAAGCATAAGATGCAGAATTAAGCAAGCTCCGAGACCGAATGCCAAGGAAGTAAAGGATGAGATACTCGACGGGGCATATAATGCACCTTATACTATGCACCCAGGTAGCACCAGGATGTACAGAGATTTGAAAGAGCATTTCTGATGGAAAGACATAAAGAAGGATGTAGCAGAATATGCAAGCAAGTGTCTAGTGTGTCAGAAAGTCAAGGTTAAATACCAGGCACCTTCAGGCAAGTTAAGATCATTGTCTATTCCCGAGTGGAAGTGGCAAAGGGTGACTATGGATTTTCTGATGGGCTTGCCTAAGACCAGTAGGAAGCATAATGTTATATGGGTTATTGTTGATCATTTGACGAAGTCAACCCATTTTCTAGCAATTAAACATACTGATTCTCTGCATGTGCTAACAAAGAAGTATATTGCTGAGATAGTGAGATTGCATGGAATCCTCGACTCTATAGTTTCTGACAGAGATGCTCGGTTTACTTCGAGATTTTGGGAAAGTATACAAGAAGCTCTAGAGACCAAGATAAATTTTAACACTACTTTTCATCCTCAAACAGATGGTCAATCTGAGAGGACCAATCTAACCCTTGAAGGGATGTTCAGGACATGTTTGATGAATTTCAAAGGTGCATGAGATGAGCATTTGCTATTGGTCGAATTTGCTTATAACAATTCATACCACTCGAGCATTCAGATGGCTCCTTATGAAGCAGTGTATGGAAGGAGATGCAGAACTCTTATATGCTGGAATGAAAAAGGAGAAAGGAGATTAGTGGGACCAGAGTTACTCTAAATAACAGTTGACAAGGTCATTTTAGTTAAGCAAAGGCTTAAGGCAGCTCAAGATAGAATGAAGAGCTATACTGATGTACACCGAAAGGAGATGGAGTATGAAGTTGGTGAGAAAGTCTTTCTTAAGACATCTCCTTGGAAAGGAGTTGTGAGGTTTGGCAAGAAAGGCAAATTGAGCCCAAGATATGTGGGTCCCTATGAAATTCTTGAAAGAATTAGACCGCTAGCCTATAGGGTGGACTGTCTCTAGATTTGTCACAGATACATGATATCTTTTATGTTTTCATGTTGAGGAGGTACAGATCAGATCTCTCTCATATCATTCAGATTATTAAATTTCAGCTGAGGGATGATCTGACTTATGAGGAGACTCTAGTAGTGATTTTGGACACTAAGGAAAAGGTCCTCAGGAACAAGTCAGTTCAATTAGTTAAAGTCTTGTGGAGAAACCATTCTGTAGAAGAGGCCATATGGGAGCCTTTAGAGGCCATGAAGGAGAAGTATCTGTATCTCTTCAATGATTCATGTAAGAATTTCAAGGATGAAATTTCTTTAAGAGAGGGAGAAATGTTGACCCCTAAATTTTTTCTTCAAGCATGATTTAAATTAATTTGGAGGTTTTGATGGATTAAAATTTTTAAAGTTAATTATTATGTCAAGGTTAGTAGGATTTTATTGCATGGGTTAATTGAATTAAGGTAAAAAGATTGTATAAGGGCATTTTTGGTAGTTCACCTAAGGATAAAGACCATAAGGCATATAAGGAAGGGCAAAATAGACTTTTGACACCCATTAAGAGTAGAATGGGAAAAAGATGAGTGGTCTTACTCTTGAGAAGGAAGAACAAAAAATGAAAATAAAGAAAGAAGAAGAGAAAATACGAAAAAAAGAAGAGAGGAAGAGAGTTTCGGTGGTTTGAGAGGAAAGAAGAGAGTTGAGTTAGAGTTTCATCTTTTTTAAGCTTCCTAGAGAGACTTTGAGGTTATGTAAGAAGGGAAAAAGAAAGAGAAAGAAAAGAGCTTCCATTTGAGCCAACAATCTTATTATTTAGTGAAGATTCAAGGTAAGGTCTTACTTAATCTTTTAAATTTTTGGAAGGGTTTTGGTTCATGAAGCTTAGGAAATGTATGGATTTAAGTTTTCTAGAAACAATTTTAGTGAATGTACTTTGTGGGTTTTCAATTTTGCAACCCTATTGAATTTGAGATTTTTGTCTATGAAAAAGGAATCAAGAAAGACAAGAGGAGCAAGAGGAGAGGCACATTTGAGCAAGTTATAAGCAAAGAATTCAAGGTGGGTTATATTTTTATAATTGAATAATAAGCTATTAATGTTTCTTTCAAGAAATGGAAATAAATGAATTTTCAACTACTTTATTCATGTGCATTTAATATTATTTTTAAATATTTTGAGAAAGTGCTACATGTTTGTATATGAATTGTGTTCTTGATTTATGAAATGAACGAAGAAAATGAGTTTGGAAATAATATGAAAATGATATTGAAAAGATATTATGTTCATGAAAAATCTTGTTTTTCAAAATGTGTCATATTGGGCAATATGTTTACAAGTTATGAAATACATGTTATGTGGGTTTGGTTTGGTCCATTCTGTATGTCAAATGCATTTTGACTAAAGGTTTTCCAGCCTACTCGCTAATGACATGGAGCTCCTTCACAGACTTTCTCATATTTACGACTACACAAAACTACTATGTGAGATTGTGTTAGTTCGTTCTGTTTACAACTACACAGGATCATTATATGGGAATGTGTTAGTTTGTTCTATTTATGGACCACCCAAATTATTTTGACGTGCTTATGTGTTGATGAGTTTGTTGAATGCATGAATTAGGTTGCTTATAAATTGTTTGACAAATTGAGAATTGGGAAATATATGTTTCATGATTCAGTGTGAGTTTTCAATGGAAATGAATGTTTTAATGGCTTTTGATTGTTACTGATTATAAACTTGTCACCCACGAACTTTTAAGCTTACCTCCATTCTCCTTTTTATATTCAGGTAACGAGCAAGAGATCAAGTAGTCAAGAGTTACGACATCACTCGAAATTTGCATACTTTTGTATTTTAAGTTAGATTTTGCAAACACAAGGCTTTAGTCACATTTCAAGTATCGTTTGTATTTTGGATTTTGCAAAACAATGTATTATGGCTTGAAACGCCCATTAAAGCTTTGTAAAACTCTTATCTTTTAGTATTAATGAAGTATGATTGTGTTTGTGCTCATGACTTTCCAAGTTTGTATATTGCAGTTTCAAGTCTTTCATAGGGGTAAAATTTTTATTCTAACTTCAGGGGAAAATTTTCATCAATTTCTACTGAATTAGATAAGATGTCTTCTTAAAAGTTGGAGCTTATCTTTCTAGCTTTCCAACAATATATAATATGAAATTTTTGGACATCGTAGTTGAAAGTTATGATCATTTAAAGATAGTGATGTTGCATAGGATGTATATGTGGGACAATTTTAGTCGCGATCGCACCAGGCACTCTCGCGATCCCACCAAACACTCTTGCAATCGCACCTTCCCTCCTCGTGATTGCACCTCTCTCCTTGTGGTCGTACCTTCCTTCCTCGCGAACGCATCTTCATCCTCACGATCGCACCTTTGTTCCATGTGATCGCACCCGAAGGGTTTTCCAACTCTGAACATATTTGACTCTTTTGGCCATAACTTTGTCATTCAACCTCCAAATGAGGTGATTTTTAAACCAATAGATTTCTAACACATTCCTCTATCTCTCCATAGAAATTGATATCCATGGTGTTGATTTGAAAAGGTGGATGGAAAGAAAGTGAGGGAATCAGTTGGAGGAGCATGAATTGATTATTTTACTAAACATATCTAGGTGTTTTAATCATATCTTGATCTGTAGAGCTCCGAATGAGATGATTCTTATTTCAAAATAAACTAGAGTCATAGAGATACAAATTATCTGAAGAAATAGAATTTTAATTCAGTCTCTAAAACTTTCAATTTCTAGATGGAATTTGAGTACAGTGTATTATTTCAGTATAATAATAGTTCGAAAATGATTGTGATATAACTTTCAGATTTCTAAACAAAATTGAACGATTTTGGTGTCATTAGAAAGATCAGACAATGGGGAACATTGATATGAGGAAGTAAATTTGTGTTTTGGTGACTGACTGGTGTGAGCACGCCATCCTTGTGAGATGCGTGTTTAGATGTCGTGTGGGACGTCAGGCACGTGTCTTGCGAGAACGAAACCGAAGCCTAACACTTATAGTATCGAATAGTGAAGATGAACTATTGATAGTTAAGGAGATTACATTAAAATAACCTTACAGGGTGATACGCTCACGTCTTATGAGATTCCAGATAGTTGAGATCTGGAAATGGGGTCCAACATGAACTGTAGACCCCACAATCCTCTTTCTTTCAATCACCCGCCATGTTTTTGTTTTCCAAAAAGAGCTATAAATCTAACAATTCTATCGAGTCTTTCTTATAGTTCTTAAAATTCTACATAAGCTCCTATGACGAGATCATTTACAAGTCAAATATACTACCGCCGCTTGGTGGTCTTGTGTCTATCATACCACCTTATCTCAAGCAACGTCACATGTCAGTATCACCAGGGCCGTTCCTAACATTGTATAGGCCCTGGGTGAAGTAAAAAAAGGCCCCAATAAATTGACAATAGACAAATGTGTAAATTTAAAAGAATATTTTTATTATCACTACAACAAAAATGACATACAGTAACACTAGACAGTAACACTTTTGACAATATGTTTAAAATACCTATCTACGGTAACATTATGTCTTAAAATGTTATGATTCTTAATTTGATAAGTAACACTTTATGATTTT
>JAOSBK010000009.1:19503197-19528947 GCA_027568895.1 Erythroxylum shatona | reverse complement strand
CTCTTGTTCAGGTTAATTTATCTTTCATTTCTTTTCATTTTCTTGTGGCTATGTTATAGCATTTGGCACATTGTTTTATATTGTTATAAACTAACAATTTGTATGAGGTGGATTAGATTAGGTAGGGGTCTCAAGAGTTGTGATTGGCATAAGGCATCCTTTATCCCATCTTCAAGGCAATGCTATGCGTGCACTAAGAAGTTAAGGATTGCAGGTTGATGTTCTTCAAAAGGATCTCAAAAGCAAAATTTTTGAGGTAAATCAAATATTTTATACATCTTGCACTTGTTGCCTGTTGTCAAAAAGTTATGGTTTCACATTGCTATCAACATTACAGGAAGCTCGAAAAGCATGCCTCCTTATGAATGCCCCTTGATTCATAGAGCTGCTTCTCATGTTCCTTTCTCTCTTCTCAAGTACACTATGACTCTTGATGGTGAGCATTATTTACCCATTGGTCTTTTCTTCAACAGTCCTTAAAAGTCTGGATGATTGAATAGCCTCTAATGCTATTTCTTGGACATTGGTAGGAAAAATTGCAGCTAGCAGTGGGCATGCTGCTTAGAAAAGTAGCAGGGAGTGTAGGAATCGAGTTTTTGAACTCTGGGGTAAAAGTGATGTCATTATCATTAGGTGGAACACTTTACACAGGGATAGTAAGTATGATCATTAATTTTGACTGTATGGAATCTCTGTTTATGATCTGAATATTCCTATTCCTACATATTTCTCTTTAGGGTGATTTTTTTCCTCTCAGATCCTAGACTGACAGCTTGACATGGAGGTGGGCATATGCCCATATGTATTGTTATGACACAGACACTTGACCTTCCTAAAGAAGCTAATCTCTGGGATATTTTTGATGTGCCCACCATAGTTGTAACCCCTAGGAGGAGTTTTCAGAAATTACTTGCATCTAAAGGGGTTGAGGTTGTGGAGTTCGACATTCTAAATCCAAGAGAAGTTATGGAATATTTTCATGATCGTGGATACCTTTGCATTTTGTGGCAGTGTGGTGGGACATTAGCTGCTTCTGCCATTTCAGAATTTGTAGTTTGTATTGATATTCAACATTTAAAAATGGTCAACATATGCTACTTTATAGTCTATAGTTCCAGTATGGTATTGACTTCTATTTAATCATAATTTATTTATTAGAATAATGATATTTATTAATCATTAAAACTATAATTATTAATTTTATTTATTACTCATATTTTATAAATAATTAATCATTAACTTGGTTAATTTTATGTTTTTTAATATAAGTAATGATATATATGTTAAATCCGATATATTAATCTATTTTAGACATACCATTGATATTGTTTGCAAATTTTACCATATAATTTAAAAATGTCAAGTCAATAAAAATTAATGATAAAGCTTAGGAAATAAACTAATTTTGATTTTTTTCACAAAATATAAGAGCTTTCTACGAGAATTTAAAGCACATGAAATTTAATAAAATTGATGAAATTATAAAGAAAATATCATTAAGGTTAAACAAATTTCAAAAGAGATTTTACCAAAATTTATGTCAAACCATATGGAAATTACAATTTAAAGGGACTCACAGAGGATGAAAGGGATATTGCTTTAGGCAAAATTCCTAATCATCCTACATAAATGCTTGTGTTTTTTACTCTGGTGTCTTCTCGAAGACTTGGGTGGGTGAGGAGGATTCTTGCCACACACTGGAGATTATATTGATGCAGAAGTTATTTTGTTTAGTTATATAAAATAGGGTTGAAACTTATATTTTATTCAACTAACTAACTTTTTAGTAATTTAAAATCCTATGTTTTATTTTAGTTTTGTTTTATATTGCAATTGTGACTATATAATGAATGCTATCATGAGTCAGATCAGAAAAATTAATTACTGCAAAATATTGGAAAGTAAAATTAATACTAAAAATAGAATTTAATAATAATAAGAAGAAGAAGAAGAAGAAAATTAATTTTGTATAATAATTAATAATAATAATAAATAACTAATAACTAATAATAATATAATAATGATAATAATAATAATAATAACAAAAATTGAATTAAAAATAATTGATAAAATTAATAATAATAATAATAATAATAATAATAATAATAATAATAATAATAATAATAATAATAATAATAATAATAATAATAAGAATAATAAGAATATTTTGATATTTTTATTGGTTATTCCTTTGTCATTCTAAGTTTATATTTTCAAACCAAACAATGGAATATAAATTCTTTATCTATTCCATTCTTCGAATCAAACAAAGTAATACTCATTCTATTTTATTCCTCATCTTTTTTATTTCTCAGAATAACTATTCTATTCCTTATCTATTCCATTCATTGAACCAAGCAGGCCATAAAAGAATAACAATAACAAATACATAGATGATCATGATTTATAAAAAATAATTTCTCCGTGCATTTCTAGTTGCAAAATTATTAATAATATTATCAAAATCAATAACGTTCAACATATCCTTTTCAATAAATAAAATAATTAAACCATTCAACCTATTATAGTCTTATTTAATTATCAAATAATTTTTATTTAATTATCAAATGCATCCAACTATTTGTAGTCTTATTTAATTAGTAAATAATTTTATTATTATTTAATTATCAGGACATGTTTAATAGAATCATACAAATTTTTATAATAAATGAAACCGTTTATATAATTTTTAAATTTAGTAACTTAAATTATTTGATTTAGTCATATTATCACTAAACTTATGTGAATCATATTATCACTAAACTTATGTGAACCTCTATAAGAACACAAATCTAACAATTATTACATTACTTATGGCAAAGTATAATGAAAATTATAATTACAAAATTAAATTATTTATTAATGTTTAATTATATTTTTATAAATAATAAGTAATCTAAAAATAAAAAGGAGAAATACAAATAAACACAATTTCATTTAATATTAATTTTATAATTTAAAATGCTAATATAATATCCATGTTAATGACAAATTACAAATTAATTATAATATATTCAAATATTTAATAAGCTAAAAATACATTAAAAATAAAAAATTTTACCTTTAAATTATCACTCAGAACTCATAAGAAAAAGTCATGAAAATTTTTTACTGTCAATTTTTGAGTTGAAATACCTTAGATTCATATGTTGATGAAAATAAAAAAATTAGAATATAAGAAATATACTCAAATGCTTCAAAGGTATTTATAAATTTAAGAAGTTTACGTTAGATAGGTAAAAAAAGGAAACTATTTAGTTTTCAAGATTAAATAACATTAACTTTTTTGGTAAGTTATTTATTAGTTAATGTTAACTTTTTCTTATCCTCTGACTGACAACTAAGAATTTACTACCCTTCTAATTGAAAAAATGCCAAAACTTGTTGCTGAAATGCATTGAAGGTGGGCCCTTAATGAGGATGGACCCTGAGCATGTGCCCTGCCTGTCCCTACCTAGGATCGACACTGAGTATCACATCGACTTTAAACCAAAAGTTAAGTTGACCTCGATGCATACTCAATGCAAAATCTTGTTCGTATCATATATAATGAAATCCTTTTGTGTTCTAGAAGACGATTTCCTTATTATTTGCCTATTTTTACATTACCAAAACAACAATTTTAAAGTTTTGCATTATGAAAATAATTATTATTTTAAAATTATAAAGAAGGCCATTAGTGTGTGATGCTTAGCTTGGTTAGATGAAAAATTTTTAATGCTCCAAAAAATTAATATATATCTAACTCCAAACACAATTATGATCCTTTATTTTATATAAAAATTCATATTTTTCATATTAATATCTAATTATTACATAATTTATTTAATATGTAATAATTATTAATATAATTTAAGATTTATTATAAGTCTTATTATAAAATAAATACTTAGAAAACTTAACATTTTAGAAGCTGTCGCAACGTCTATGTTATATGTGTTAAAAATTATTATGAAATTTATTAACATTTATTTTGACCTTTAATACATATTAAAAATTCATAGTTCTTGAAATTAGTACATAATTTTTAATTATCTATAATTTATGATTTATCATAGGCATATTTGCAAAGAATTACTCATCTACATCACCGTTCACCATTGTGACATAATTCTTGAAATTAATATATAATTTTTTATTTATAATGTATAATTAACGATTTATTAGAAACATATTATAAAGAATTAGTCATATAAACAAATTATTTGGGTCCTTTAATATATATTAAAAATTCATTGTTTTTAAATCAGTATATAATTATCAATTATTTATAATGTATAGTTTATGGTTTCTTATACTATATTGCAAAAAATTATAGAAGTGAGTCACTATTTTGACTTAAGAAGTCACAACAGTAAGTTAACTCACAGTTCACAATTGTGACTTAATAAGCGGCTTGATCATATTTCAGCACGATCGTGATTCGCGACCTTTATTAGAAGAATAGCGATCATGTAGAAGCACGATCGTGCTTTCTTATCTTCTTCACTGAATAGCTTCTTCATCTTCTCTCCTTCTTTCTTTCATTTTTTTTCTAGATTTACTCAGTCCTAATTCATCTATTTTGCATTTCTATATCCAATATAAACTCTAAATAAATCAGATTCAAACTTACACTTCAAACATAAAAAATCTGAAACTCCACATATACTTCCTCCCTCCGTTGTAATTTTTTAGATTTTTTATTCTCACTTCAGTCTTCTTCAATTAACACATATGACACTCAAACCAATTCTTCTAACTTCATTTTAACTCATCAACACACAACAATTCAAAAATTTAGGATTCACACTTAAACATCAAAATCCGATTCTCATACATGCAAATTCCTTTTTTTTTTTCATTTTGTTTCTCTTTCTACTTTCTTCTGATTCATTTTTCCACATTTCTACTCTTTCATTTCATCATAAATTTATCATTTTATCAAATTTATTCCATGACCTCACCAACATCTTCATTTAAATTCATTAAACTCATTTCAATCAATCTCTATAAACACTCCGCAAACCCAAGTCACAGGCGTTCAAGAATCAAATCATTTGTACATAGCTCATTTTGTTTTATTTTTAGGTTTCTCATTTTTTAATTCCTTATTTATAGATACAATTAAAAGAAATACTAATACAAATTATTTATTTTAAAATAATCAATGAGTTACATATTTTCAATCATATTATACTGTAGGGGTACTTTGCTCATTGACATTGTCTTCTATGTTTTGTCAACTGCAACCAAACACGTTTTTATCCTCGAGACACACAGTTTTATTTGTTTTGTCTATTACAATCAAACACCTCACTGTCTCCAATTTTTGTTCTATTCTGTCTTCAAATTTTTATTTCGTTTCGTCTTAGTATATGGATCACAGTAAGTGTATAAGTTACAACTCTTGGAAAGGAAGCCACCCTTTATTTCCAAATTTGAATTTAACAACTTATATACACACTAATTTCCAACAATGTGTACCCCCTCTAAGAGAAATGATATTAAAATTTTATCAATGGAAATGTAAAACGTAGAATTACATTGTACATCAGCAAAGTTAAATAGTTTAAGGCTAAAACAAGAGCAAATGATAAAATTTTAGTGGTCCCCTGATGAAATGGATAAAGAAGCAAATTATCCCCTTCTCATAGTCGTTTGACATCAAATTAAGTGTTCATTGTGGAACGAGAAAAGCTGGAATGACCTTGGACAGTTTAAATTCGGAAAAGAAA
Organism: Erythroxylum shatona; assembly: GCA_027568895.1. Lineage (NCBI taxonomy): Eukaryota > Viridiplantae > Streptophyta > Magnoliopsida > Malpighiales > Erythroxylaceae > Erythroxylum > Erythroxylum shatona. The sequence continues at coordinate 19,523,230 of JAOSBK010000009.1, read as the reverse complement.
AAAACGCATGTACGCATTGTGGGGAAGTGAACACCAAAGTACAAGAACTGAATTCGAAACGAAATAAAGAGAGGTGTGTTCAGATCCATGAAGTCACATCGTCAAATACAAATAAAATCTCATCTTCATGAAATTATAAATCATATTGAAAATAAAACGTTGTGTAAAAAAGATGAGTTTTTATATATTACTCTTGATTTACCAATTCTCACTTTTCTGGTCTAATTTTAATTATCTACAACGATCTTAACTAGAAAAGAAAACTTTATAATGACTGAACTGAAGCAATAAAACAATAAAGACATTAAATTCCCCATAAAGAGGAAATAGCATATCGAACTCTACCATGTCTCAGAACAGATCTTCTTGGCGGTGGAGCTTGTAAACCACTAAGGTCCCGAGAGCATGAACTGCCTCGCCAGTAAGATAAAATTAGTCAGTCACTGCACCTAGACTAGAGCAACTAGCAATCTAATAATTAAGGGTCTTCATTTTCGTCCATCGCTATCGCGATCCAAACAAAACCTGCACTCTCAAAGTGTCCCTCTGTATCAATGCAAATTTAGAGGAAGTAAGGCACCAGTCACGACAAGGCGTCAGAAATAATTAGGTTTGTGCCTTTAAAAAGAATTCAAGCTCAATTCAAATTCGATTAGAGTTTGACAGATGAGTTTTTACTTTTATACATTTTTTAAAATTTTGAATTGAATTTGATACGGGTTCCAAATTAGTTGGACAAATCTTCAAATTCTGAGTCTAGTTTAAAACTTAACCAACTTAGATTTTTTTAATAATTTTGAGTTATTATCATTAGTTTATGATATGATTAACTGAAGATATTTTTATTATATAAACATATATATATATATATATATTTAATTAACTAATTTATGAGTTAAAGTTAAATATACTTTGTAAATAAAATTATGATAAGATTGTATTATTATTAATATTATTTATTATAGAAATAAAGTTAAATATACTTTGTATTCTACAAATTGTTTTCCATTTTCTTATCTCTTAAATGCCTATAACATCTCCTTTATTGGAAAACTATGGCGAAAGTTGCAAAGAAAACATAGGAAAACATTATCTAATCCAAAGAAAACATGTTATAGAATTGCGTAAAATATAGCGTATTTCAACCTAATCAAATTTATTATGTATAGTTAATCTATAGTTTTGGTTCTCTAGCACTAAATGTTTATTCTCTTAATAATCATATTACATTTCATCTTTAGGCCTTTTATTATGCTATCCAATTATGCATTAATAATAAAAAGATCCCTTACAAGCTACAAGCCTAACCCTAACAAGGGTTTCTAAACACTAAACATAATAAAAACAAAATAGAAAAAATTAACATAATGAAAATAAAATATAAAAACTTAAAATAAAGGACAGAGTAGAGGTAAAGATTAATGAATAGCTCATTTATTCTCCTCTTTTGAATGCTAATAAAAAGTAAAAACTATATAAACAAAATGTATCCTAAAATTCCTAGATTAAACCTAATATAAGTATTTATAGCTATGGTTACTTACAAAAGGAAAGCTTGAACTTAAAGAAATAACACCAATATCCACACCGTTGTTAGTTTTATTTTGGAACTTTCATTCCTCATTCATAAAACAGTGCATAGCTTGTGCTTACACCAATTTAGTTCTGTAACTTCTTGCATAAATCCATGACGAGCTGGGAGTTGATCCAAGTACCACTCTAGCATCAATTTTGTTTTACTTTTCGACCTCTCTAAGGTTCACGAAGGATAGTTGCCTATCTCATCAGCAAGTTCGATTCTCCCTTTCACCAAATTCTCCACTTTTGACATCTTCAAGCTATAATTAACTTCTAATGTCTTCTAAAAAGATGTTGCCAATAAAATCTACTTGATTGGATATTTGTAGAGAAATTTACATCTTCAGTTCATCATTTATAAAACAATAAACTAAATATAGAAAAATATCATACAATCCACATAAAACATATTATACAAGTGTTAAATACTAAGTAATTCAACCTAAATAACATGTAAAATATAGACCTATCATTGTGTTTGTCGAGTTATTTAATTTTGAAATAAGGTTCAAATATAAATGAGAGGGAGAGAGTGACATAGAAGGGGGCAACAAGAAGATAGCTACACATCATTAGAGACACAAATTAGAGCATATTGAGACAAAAATAAAATAACTTTTGAGAGAAAAGAATGAATTTCCATCAAGATTCAATTGCAGGATATTAGGATTTTAAGATGTATGATGATGAGTTCTTTATTTTGTGTTCTTTCTTAATTATTGTTGGTTCTCTTTGTCTTAGTGTGAAGTAAATTAAGATATATCTGAATGAAATGAACCTTATAACTATTTGTTTGGATTGATTCTTTGATTTAGTGAAAGATCCAACTTATCTTATAAATTGTGCATGATTACTTTTTATATTTAAATTAAATTTTGCCAATATTTTGATTTAATTTTAGACTTTATATATAAATAAGATCCGGTAGAAAGAAATGTATAAATAATATGATTTATAAAGAATCCTATAAACAAGAATACATAAACCTTCTAAATCATAGTCACGTCTAAGAACAAAATTTATAGAATAAGTTAATGCATTCTTAGGGCCGGTTTATTTCAATTTATATTTTTGGCTTTTTATTTTTTTTTCAAATTTAATAAAAATATATTTGTTTGAGTTTTGGGTTTTGACTTTTTCCGGTTTTCAAAATTTATGTAAATCACAAAATGTGACTTTTGTTTTTATTTTAATAAAATAAAATAATTTTTGTTAAGAATTTATTAATATATATTATATAAGAGATCAAAATAAATTTAATTAATTAAAAAGTTTATATTTAAGTTTTATCCAATATGTAATTATTATTAATAATAAAAATATAATTACATTGACATTAATAACCTAAAATGCTTTGTTTTTATTTGAAAGAAAAATAAAAATTAAAAATCACAATAAAAAAATTGAAGTGAAATCAAACAACCCCAAAGAGTATACATAACTTCTTACACCAAATTCCAATAACAGTTTTTGTTAAATATTAATTTTTGACTAAAATTTGATAAAAATTTAATTTTATGTAAAGATAATGAATTTATAAGTAATAAAATTTTTGAGATTTTTTAAACAATTTTCAATTTAGTTAAAATTTTGGAAAAAATTATATCATTTGATTCAAAAAATCATCTGTAACAACTTGATCATCTGACCTACATCTTGACTTGACTTGCTGTCAAAATGGAACACAATTCTAAAATTAAGTTGGATCTGAACATTCAAGTGAAACTAGGCTAGTCGCTAAAGACCTCTTACTGATCTATTTGCCAACAATAATCGAGTCATTGTGAAACACGCAAGCGTTAATTTTCATTTTTACGTGTAGTTAATACGGTAGATGGTGTCACGACAGTGTAGATTCCAAAAAAAATGGAGCTGATTATGTACTTGGAGAGATGAATGGTGATGTGACCGCCACTGTTTGTGGGTGGGCCGTACGGGAACTAGTTGATGTCAAAGTTAATGCAGTTCCAAGGACGATAGTAATTCCCAGGAGAGGCGGACAGCAAAGTGAACTGGTCTCCAGTCCAGACAAGCAAGTTGAAAAGGCATTGAAGCTCAAATGAGAGTCAGTTAAATTTCAAACATTTTAATTCAAAACTTTATAACTGAGCGGTCAGTCAAAATCCAACCCCTATTGTTGTCATTCCTAATCCTCTTTGGTGACCCGAGTAGAAAGAACTAAAATGATGTTGGTTATAGTATAAAATCGAACATCACAATATGAACTATTTTTTAATAGTTATTATGTTTATGATCGTACTCTAAAGAGTTAGTTCACATAAACTAAAGGCTGACAAAAATCTTCCAATCCATTGTAGTGATCAACGGCATAAGATAAGAGTCAGCACAATAATTTATTAGGCCTAACAATGGAACAAGCCATGCCAACAAGAGAGAATGCTAGTGAATTTACACAAGGATTTAAATGGGAACACCAAAGAATATATGAGCAATTTATAGAATGTATGTACACTTTTTCCATCATCAATTGAAGTTTCCAAAACTGGGATTCCTGTGATTGACTTTGCAGAGGCAGAGAAACAGCAGAATTCGTATTTATATATACCTAACTGGACGAATTCTTCCTTGAATTATAGGCACGAAAAGCTGCCAGTCCGATAACTGCAGAAGCAGCTCCAACTGTAAATTTAAACGTGAACCAGATAAAAGTCAATCAAACTCAAACGCAAAATATAAAATGCAACAGCAATGTCATGCATGTTCATCAAATAAGGCATGGAGATGAAAATAGCTGAGTTGTGAATTGGAAAAACACCTGACATAAACAGGAGAGAGTGATTAACAAGTTGGCGAAATTGCTTGCGCTTCCTCCCAGACTCAGTTTCAGGAACATACAAATGAGGATGTTGAGCCGCATTTAAAATCCTAGAGAATACGTTATTTAGATCTCCAAGTTTCGTACTAAGAGGAATAGGAGGGTGTATTCCTAACTCCTGACAGACCTAAATGCAGTTTAAACCACTGTAAGAATAGTATCAAAAAAGTGAACGAATAATAGTAATCAACAAGTTCAAACAAGGATAAACGACGAAGTTTTAATTAGTTTTATGTACCACTAACGAATCTTGAACTGCCATTGGATATGGATCCAAGTCATCCTTAGCAGCAACAAGGAGACAAGGGACCCCATAACCACTTTCTTCTCCTCGTCTAGCAACATCCATAAGTAGTTCCCTCGATCTTTTCCAAGAGTATTTATCCGAACTGCAGACAGAAATTTAGACTTACACCATTGGCGTGTATATGATCAAGGAAACCAGAGTACAAAGAATATGAGGAAACTTGATATACCAAAGGCATCTATATTCATGTTTAAATTTTTTAGCGACAAAAGAAAATAAAGTGGAATAGGGATGAAGAGTTCACTGGCACTACGTATGCAACCGGCAAGCTGTGGAAAGATGATGAAGGTGCCAATTAAAGAATTGGGTAAAGGGAGGGACGAGAAGCACTTACTGAACTACAAAATATGTATCCCCAGGGGGTAAATGAGACCATCTAGTATCTACTTACAAACATGGGAAAGTGAACTTGTTTTCTTAATCACAAGAACTCACCTGTCAAAGACAAATACAGCAACATCACAAGCTGCCAAAGATTCTCTATGGGACAGAAACTTATCGGCTCCATCTTCTGGTATTTCTCGCAAAATAAGTGTCTTATTACTACCCTGTAAGCAATTACATGGAAAAGATCGCTGAGCTTAATCACAGAAAGAACTGTCTTTACTTCCCAAACAATGATCAACAATATTGTACATTTAGAATAAAATTATAACATCTCACTACGAAAAATTGTTTATACCAATTGAACTCACCCCAAGTTGATCAACGACGTTAGTCGCATACTGCTCATCAGTTGTTTGATTGTAATTTCCTGAGAACGGCCTGAAGTCAGAATTTGCATCACAAGATTTAGAATCGCTTCCTTAGAGGAAAGAGGACCAAAAAACCCCACAAGTATTAAAAGCAAAATTAGATCTTTCAGGAAGATGCATAAAGATGATAAAGCTCTAAAGGCAACAAACAAAGAGAAAAACAGTGTCTAGTCACTGACAAGCATATCAATACCTTTCCAAGAAAGAATTCAAAAGGGAAGATTTTCCAGCATTTTTAGGACCAAAAACTAAGCACTGGAAAACATTTCTCTCAGTCTGTTGCTTCTTACGATCAACTGATCTTCTCCTAGTAACATGGAGAGCAGAAGCAGGACTTCCACCATACCCAATGTATATCAAATTGGCCAAACTACGCCGAGGATCCAGTAGTGTCATAAGAGCCCACTGCAAACACAAGTTTAATTATGTTAAAATCTGAAATAAACTAACATTAAAATATTAACACATTATGTAGATAAGGTCTTGAAAAGTACAAGCTGTTTGTCCATGATGTAGACATAGGGTGACTACGACTTGAGAGATAGAGGAACAAAATTCCCAACCATATTATAGAAACAGTACCTGACCTAGCATCATAACATAACAACTGGAAATTTAAATTTCTAAAGATTTTTCAAATGGAATTTTGACAGGCAGATGAATGTCCATAGCTTATTGAGGGATGCAAAATTCAAAGCATTAAACTATCATATACCACAAAAATTCATGCCAACCCTAAACATGATTATTCTGAAGAGGCTCTTCGGAGTTGTTTGAACCCTCATGTCCAGTCCAGCACAAAACCACAATGAAATAAAAAGGGAACATTAAACATGCTAAACAAGCTGGGAATGGTGAATAATACAACAGTGTGTTAGGCTCCAGTCCAATTTCAGTACTCAAACAATAACACCACCTAGTATGAATTCTGCTGATATGCGAGATTTGAGGAGGTCCAATAGTACGTAGCCTTAGTCCTAACTAATAGAGAGTCTGTTTCCAAATGACCCATATGAAAAGAGAGAAAACGAGAGAGAGAGTGGGGGGAAGAAAAAAAAATAAAATATATAAAATAAATAAATAATAAATATAATAATAATAATGTGAATACTAGTAGTAATAATAATAACAATAAAAATAATAATAATGCAGAAAACCACAATGAAATAAAAAGGGAACCTGAAACATGCAAAACAAGCTGGGAATGGTGAATAATAAAACAGTGTTAAGCCTCCAGTCCACTTTCAGCACTCAAGGAAGAAGAAAATCCAGAACAGCCCATATATTAATGATGCTGCAGAAATTAAGAGGAAGGCCATTCCAACTTTGAGCTGATCCTTATTATGTTATTTACTGCTTTTGCTGGTTTGTATGCTAATATGTTTCTAAAATAATGAGATGTCTAGATGATTTTGCTATTTTGTCCGTTAGTATGTTTCTAGAAGGATGAGGTGTCCAGGTGGTAAGGATTCTACCAGAATGTGAGCATATCAGATGCAAAAAGAGAGAGTATATCCGAGGCAAAAAGAGAGAGTGGGCAGGCATGGAATGAGTCTTGTATTGATATTGGGAGAGAGGCACCTCTCGAAAGTTGCCACTGTCAATTTCCTTTTCTGCTCCTCATCAGTGACAGCACTCACCAGACCCCATTTTCTCTTATTTTCTATTTTCTCTTATCCTAGCTATTAAGTTACTATTCTATTGAGTTTTTATCCTTTTTTGGTATCAAATCCAGTTTTTTCTGATCTTTGGGGAATGTCAATAATGAGAATGGAATCTCGGATGGAAATTATGAAGGAGAGATCACCAGCCATTGAAACCCACCTTTCCTACTTGGATTCAACTGTGTCTTCTTGAAACCAAAAACTGATGAGGTGTTGAATGCCCTAGCCAAGAGCTCTATTTCAGCAGGGAAGAGCATGGCTGATTGTAGCGGCATCAAGGCTCCGTTGGGCCCAGGAGCAAAAGGAACTCATCTAACGGAAGGTACAGCTACCCACACTCCATTATTCCATACCCATCATGATAAGAAAGAAATTGGAGATGCCAACGTATGATGGTTAAGAGGATCCAAAATCTTGGGTCTACGGGGCACAGTAATATTTCATTGTCAACCGTCTAACCGAAGCAGGATAACTCGAAGCAGCTGGAATTTGTCTCCAGGAGGCAGCATTGGTCTGGCTGCAGTGGGAGGAAAATCGACGGCCCTATCTGACTTGAGAGGAGCTTAAAACCCAACTATTATAGAGATTTTTGCCCAAACAAAAGGGAACGCAACAACAAAAACTCCTGTCATTGTGGCAAGCTTCCTTGGTAGTTAAGTATCGGCAAGATTTTGAATGGAAAAGCACTTGGATGATGATACACTAGTACCCATTTTTATCAACTGGGTGGAAGACAAGGTGAAGGGGGAATTGTTGAAGATGAATTATACTGGGCTAATGGAGGTAATGGAAGCCATTGAGAGGATTGAGGAAGGGAATCAAGTACTAAAGCCAACCTACGACAGGGAAACAGCCTAAAATTCCAAGAGAGCGGAGCCAAAGCCCCAAGTATAGTCCCAACAAATACAATACAAAGACCCCAAACACTATAACCCAAAACAACAGGATCCACACAACCCAAAACCCAAAAATGAACAGATGTGATTCGAACTCTACCTAAACACCTTTCAGACGCATGACAGCAGCCGAAATACAAGCAAAAAAGGAAAAAGGGCTCTGTTTTAAATGCGATAAAAAATATCATAGTAGGCATCAATGTAAGGGTTGGGAGCTTAACGTGTTGGTTGTCTTGGATGATGAAGCAGAAGGGGAGACATCTGAGGAAGACAAGACCAAAGATTCCAAAGTTCTGCTCCAAATTGGGGAGGTGCTATCTCTAAACTCAATTACTGGTTTGACTTCTCCTCTCTAGATGAAACTCAAAGGGGTAATAAGGGGAAATGAGGTGATAGTTTTGATCGATTATGGAGCTACACAATTTTATTAGTGAAGGATTTTTAGGAAAACTTCAAATCTCGGTTATAGAAACAGCTGGCTATGGGGTGAGGATGGGCACCGGAAATTCCATTCCCAAAAAGGGCATTTTTCGTGGGATAATGCTGAAAACACATGATGTCACAATTGTTGAGGATTTTTTTTGCCTTTTGATATCAGTAGCTCTGATGTTATCCTGGGACCCAAATGGTTCTTTGCAGTGCCTCATTCTAATTTTGATTGGCACATTCTATCCTTGAAAATTCCGATGGATAGCAAAATCGTAACATTGCAATGGGACCCAAGCCTGAGCAAGTCAGTGGTTTCCCTTAAAGCTATGGTAAAGACAATTCAACGGGAAGGGCAAAAGTATTGGTGGAACTTGGGTGTATGACACTCTAGGATGAGGAAACTGCAATCCCAAGTCCAACAAAGGTACAAAATGTGATTGAGGAGTTACGAGAAGTCTTCAATTGGCGCAATGAACCATCTTAGAGGGATAAAAGCCATGAGATTACTCTAAAGCCTTGCACCGGCCTGATTAATGTTCGATCCTACCATTATCCACATGCCCAAAAAGTTGAGATGGAGAGGTTGGTTGGGGAAATGCTAGTGGCAAGCATTATTCAATTGAGTGTGAGCCCATTTTCAAGTTTGAAGTTGTTAGTTAGGAAGAAGGACAAGAGTTGGAGGTTTTGCGTTTACTATTGGGCATTAAACAAAGCAACAATACTTGATTGATTTCCAATCCAGACAATCGATGCGTTATTCGATGAATTGAAGAGATCTCTTCTATTCTCAAAATTGGATTTAAAGTCAGGATATCACCAAATAAGGGTGAAGATTGAAGATGTACCAAAAATAGCTTTCCGTACCCAAGAATGCCACTATGAAGGCCCTACAAATGCCCCAGCCACTTTTAAATTGGTGATGAATTCGGTGTTTAAACTAATGTTGAGTAGACGAGTGTTGGTGCTCTTTGATGATATACTAGTTAATAGACCCTCTTTAGATTGTCATCTACTACACTTTAGAAAGACACTCTCTCTTCTAAAGGCTTATTAATTATTTGTAAACTCAAAAAGTGTTGTTTTTTTTCAGAATTGCCTGGTGATTTCAAAATCTTCCCTGCTCATTCCAACAATCTTGGTTGAGTTCCATAGGAGTTTGACTGATGGACACTCTAGATTCTTTAAGGGTAATAGCAGAATTATATTGGAAAGGGGGAGTCCTGCAACCTTTGCCAATTTCGGAACAAGTATGGGAGGATGTTGCGATGGACTTCATCGAAGCGTTGCCTAAGCCTGCTGGATTCAATGCTATTGACCAGTGATTATTAGCAGTGATGTTGTATTGATCTTGTTATAATTACACCTATAATCTCTCCTATAATTGAGAGATTCCCTATAGTTAATGGCTAGATTACTTCCTAAATAGTCCTAGGAATTTTGTATATAAATCTTGTTCCTATGTACACAAAAGATAGAATACAGATTATCTTCAACATTCAACATATTCAACATGGTATCAGAGCCCTATCTGATTTAGGGGCTCTTTTTTATTTTATTTTTTTTCCGGGCAGTTCTTCACTGGCTAAGTGTGTACTAGCCTAAACAGCAACGTATTTTTTTCTCACCACCCACCTAGATTGCTTCAACAGTGACCGGCGACCTCCACTGTGAAAGACCCGACGTCAATCGGAAAGCCGCCACAGGCGCCCTGCCGTTTCCACACGTGAGCACCACGCGCCGCCCTCCGCCCAGTATTTCGTCGCTGTTCTTTCTCTACCAGGGTCGCCGACCTCTTGCCTCTCCTCTGCTAGTGTCAGACGTGTCCTTACCTTTCTTCCAGTACCCTTGCTTCCTTGTCTCTCCTCGATGAGTTTTGAGTTTCTGTCTGTCTGGTAATTTGTCCATATACCAGAAGCACATTTGTTTGAACAGATTCTATTTACTCTTTTGGCAATTTTTTGGCTATCCTGAGCAACACTAAAGGAGATGTAAGGAAGAAGGTAATTATGTCGAGTTCTGATAATCCTTCACTTCAAATCAGTCCTGTAAAACTTGATGGAACTAGTTATCTTGCTTGGTCAAGATCCTGTTTGTTTTTTCATTAAAACTAGAGGATTACAAGGTAATATTAATGATGACAGTAAGAGACTCGACGTCACTAATTCTGATTACAATCAGTGGGAGTCAGAGAATTCTCTTGTCATGTCATGGCTCATCAATTTAATGAAGTCGAAGATCGCTCGAACATACTTGTTACTTGACAGAGCAGCAAAGATATGGAAAGCTGCGTCTCTGACCTATTCTCAAATAGGTAATAAAGCTCAAAATTTTGATCTTCGTAATAAATTGCACAACATGAAGCAAGGAGATATGACTGTATCATAGTATTTTGTGGAGTTATGTGGGTTATGGCAGGAATTAGACTATTATCAGGATTTTCAAGCAGAATGCTCAAAAGACGCTACTAGATTCCAGAAAATGATAGAAGAAGATCGGGTATTTGATTTTTTAGCAGGTCTTAACCCAGAATATGATCATATGCGAGGAACAATACTTGGAAAAGATCCTTTCCCTTCCGTTCAGCTCGCACATTCTCTAGTACAACAATAAGAAAGTAGGCGAAATGTTATGCTACATACACCTCTCATTGAAAAGGTATGATTAGTAGCAAGTTCTATTGAAAAACCGAAACCTGCAAATACCTCATCGAATAAAGATCACTTACATTGTGATTACTATGGAAAATCAAGACATACTCGAGAAACCTGCTGGAAAATGCATGGAAGGCCTAATCAGAGTCGTGGAAAACGAGGTGGCTTAGTGATAAGGGGTTAGGCTCACTTGGCTGATGGAAATGAAGTGTCTGAAACATCGTTAGCTGGGGGATTATCCAATGAGGAACTTCAGGCCTTAAGATAGCTTCTCTCAAAAACAGACTTTGCTTCCACAGTTGGTGCATCCAACCTTGCCAAATCAGGTATTGAGCACTACATTTCTAAAGATAATCCTTGGATATAGACTCTGGAGCTAATAGACATATAACAGGCTCTCAAAAGAATTTTTTAACATACTCCCATGGAAACAACAGGGATAATGTTAGAATACCAGATGGGTCTTTTACTTCCGTATTTGGTACAGGTTCTGTTCACTATACCCCCAATATTACCCTATCCTCAATACTCCATGTACCCCGTTTTCCTATTAATCTTCTCTCTGTCAGTTCTATCACCAAAGACCTTAATTGCAAAGTTGAATTTTTTCCTGACTATTGTGTTTTTCAGGACCTTCACACAAGGCAGAAGATTGGAACTGGTAGACTGTAGGATAACTTATATGTCTTGGAAGAAGTGCACCTGACAGTTGCACATCAAGCGTCTTTTGGAAATGATGTGATTAATAAGGAAATTCTATAGTGGCATAAGTGGTTAGGACATCCCTCGTTTTTTTTTCTGGCAAAACTTTATCCGAACTTGTTTAAAAGAACTTCTTTTAATTCTTTGTTTTGTGAAGCATGTGAACTTGCTAAACACACTAGAAGTTCTTATCATTTATCAAGTAATAAGAGTTCTGTTCCTTTTATGACTATTCACTCCGATGTTTGGGGTCCTACTCAAACTCCCTCTCTTTCTGGCCATAGATGGTTTGTGACCTTTATTGATTGTTGCACCCGATTGACGTGAGTTTATCTGATGAAAACCAACAATGAATTTTTTTTCATACTTCCAATCTTTTCACAAAATGATTTGTACTCAAAATGATGCCAGAGTTAAGAAGATCTTACGGTCAGATAATGGAATGGAGTATATGGATGGCAAATTTCATGCTTATCTAGATTTTAATGGAATAGTACATCAAACTAGTTATGCCTATACTAGTGAACAGAACGGAGTTGCTAAAAGGAAGAACAGACACACTCTGGAGGTTGCGCGATCATTTATGTTCACAATGAATCTTCCAAAGGGATATTGAGGTAATGCAGTCCTTTCAGCCGCCTATCTTATCAATAGAATGCCACTTCAAATTTTAGATTTTAAAAGCCCTGTTGAAATATTACAAGGTACAAAGTCTTATACTGTACCTCCAAGAGTCTTTGGGTGTGTTTGCTTTGTTCATGCTCGGAATGTTGGCAAGTTGGAACCAAGAGCTTTGAAATGTGTGTTTGTTGGATATTCTCCCACACAAAAAGGAGATAAGTGTTATCACCCTTGTCTAAGAAATGCATTGTAAGTATGGATGTCACTTTTCTGGAGTATGAGTCCTATTTCATCACATCCCCAACTCCTCTTCAAGGGGAGAATGAGATTGAAGACGAAGTGTTGCTTGACTCTAGAGATAATGTGATCCAAGGAAGAAGAACAATTCAGGGGGAGAAAACTAGTTTGGTTCAAGAGGATCGAAGTAGGCACTTAGATAGACCAGACTTAAAGACATACTCAAGGCGAGATAAGACAGAAAAAGCCATCATGCAATCTATGTCAATGCCATCTTCTTCCCTCGAAAACGCTGGTGAGCTAAAATATGATTTATTTGATGATTTAGATAAGATGATTGCTCTTTGAAAAGGTGTTAGAAGTTGCACCAAGCACCCAATTTCTAACTTTGTTACATATGACTCACTATCTCCTGCCTATAAATGAGACTTGGGAACTTGTCATTGCTCCAGAAGGAACACGGACGGTTGTTTGCAAATGGATATTCACAGTGAAGCATAAGCCAGATGGATCCATTGAGAGGAATAAGGTAGATTGGTGGCTAAAGGCTTTACTCAAACATATGGAGTGGACTATCAAGAAACCTTTGCTCTTGTTGCTAAGATGAATGCAATTAGAGTTTTACTCTCATGTGCAGCTAACTTGGATTGGTACATATAGCAATTCGACGTTAAAAATGCATTTCTTCATGGGGATCTAGAGGAAGAGGTGTATATGGAGATTCATCCAGGGTTTGAAAATGATAAGACACAAGGGAAAGTTTGTAGGTTAAAAAAGCCTTGTACGGGCTGAAACAATCACCACGAGCATGGTTTGAAAAGTTCAATCGAGCTATAATCTCCTCTAGTTATCAACAAAGTAATGCAAATCATACCCTATTTATCAAGCACTCCCAACGTAAGATCACGCTTCTTATTGTATATGTTGATGACATTATTGTAACTGGAAGTGATACAGAAGAGATGGTTAGGCTGAAGAAATTAGTTGCTCAAGAATTTGAAATTAAAGAGCTAAGAAAATTGCAATTTGTGCTATCTAAAGTCTGCTCCAGGAAAAGGCCTTATGTTCACTAACAATAGTCATCAGATGCTGATTGGGCTAGATCTCCAGATGATAAGAGGTCAACCACTAGTTATTGTACGCTCATAGGAGGAAATCGTCACCTGGAGAAGCAAGAAACAGAACGTAGTTGCTAGATCCAGTGCAGAAGCTGAATATAGAGCTATGGCTCAAGGTGTGTGCGAACTATTGTGGGTAAAGAAGCTGATGAATGAATTACAACTGATGGATGAAGGAAGTTCATCTCTTTACTGTGATAAAAAAGTTGCCATTAGTATAGCTCACAATCCTGTTCAGCATGATAGAACAAAACACATAGAAATTGACCAACACTTTGTGAAGGAGAAACTTGTGAATGGCTCTCTGCAATTATTCCATATGGGGACAAATGAACAACTGGCAAATGTCTTCACCAAAAGATTCTACAAGAAGCAGTTTCATAACCTTGTTTGCAAGTTGGGCATGTGCGATATCTATGCACCAACTTGAGGAGGAGTGTTGACTAAAGATTATTAAAATTGGCATTGTTATAATTATGCCTATATCTCCCCAATAATTGAGAGATTTCATAGAATTAATACCTAGATCACTTTCTAAATAGTCCTAGGAATTTTGTATATTAACCCTTGTTCCTATGTACACAAACATAAGCAATACAAATTATCTTTAACATTCAACACATTCAACAGGGACTATTTGTATGACATATGTCCCTACAGAAAAGCAAATTGCAGATATACTCACTAAGGGACTATCAAGGTAGAACTTTGAAAAACTTGTTTGCAAGTTAGGCATGATCAATATCTATGATCCAACTTGAGGGGGAGTGTTAGAGATGTCAATTAGAGAAGATCCCAACAGAATATTACTTCTCTAATTAATATCTGAACTATAGGAGGATTATTGCGGATCTCATATCAAATCAAGATCTCTCCTATATTAGTTTAGTTCCTAAAATAGCTAGTGTGGTTCCCTATATATATGTATGATGTAAACAGAATATATAAGAAAGAATAAAAAGAAGAAAGGCAAAAGTTTTAACTACCGTGGACATAGGTCTCGAAAGTCCGAACCAAGTAAATTCAAGTATTTTGTTTTTCCTCTTAGATCTTCATTAGGTTATGCTAAAAAAACTAAAACATTGAATAAAAATCAAATTTTATAGTTTTCATTAGAGATGGCAACGGACAGGTTGGACTTAGGTCATCTATAGCTCAACTTACATTCAAAATTGTTTTTCAAGCTCAGGCCAGCTCGAGTCTAACTAGGCTTCAGGTTATTTATAATCCTAAACCAAGCCAGATCAGGTTTTCAATTGGCTCAAATAACCTAAAACTCGATCTTAAAACCTGAAACAATCACAAAACAGTGTACAAACTAGAAAAGGCAAAAGGGAAGCCAAGAAGTACTTGATTGATCACAAAACAAAGTTAGACCTTTGAGCAGCCAAAAAAATCCCAAGGTAATCAATCATATGAGTTGCTTCCAAACAACAAGGTTCCAAACCACAAACAGAGGTTCAAAAAACCAAATAAGTGTAAGAACTAGTTCCAAAAACACTAAATGAGCGTAGGCGGTGGCAGGTGACATTGATCAAGGAGAGACGCACAAAGGTGGAGAAGTTGGTGGGATACTGAAGATACAAAAAATAGAGATAGAGGACAGGACTCTAACCCTAGTCGTTTTCATTTTCCAATAGACAAAATGTCATTTTGTTAATGTAATAAAATGATTTCGTTTTATGTATTACAAGAGGTTTGAGTTTTAAACCAAGTTGGTCCATGAAGCCCGAACTCGAGCCTGACTCGAACCAAGAATTCTTTTTTAAAGCTCGAGTCGAGCTTTGGCCAAAGTCCAATCAACTTTAGTCGAGTCTCCTGAATTTGGGCCTTATAGAACCGAGTTGGGCCAAGCTCAAGTTTTTTGTCATCCCTAATTAAGTTATAGAAACAAGAAAAAATAGAAACCAAAAATTAAAACAAACATGCTTTTTATTGAATTTAAAAATAAAATTAGAAAACCAAAAACAATTATACAACATTTTATGGCAATGACCTATCCTCATTTACAAGCAACCCACAACTCAATGTTCGACCAATAATATCACAAGATGCTTAAATAACTACAATAGGTTATATATAATGGAGAACAATCCTAAACATATTTTTGAAAGTTTTAAGAAAATGTAACAAGGAAAATTATATAACTTTTGATAGATGTCTTTGAAATTGAGACCTGTATCATGTAAGCCATAGAAAAATCATATTTCTTCAATTGAGAATCCCTACCTCATTAAGTAGATCCAAAAGAAACCAAAACTCTACTATATTCTAATTCTCATCATTATACCAAAGTTCAACAATAAGCTTTGGCTAAATGAAAGTGCAAATGCAATATACTCTTGTCAGGAACTACTTATCCATATTATCAATAAGACAGGTCTATGTCACTTAGCATGATTCATGAAAGCCATATTACTAGGTTTCTCTTAATTACCTGACCAATCCTATGAGCTCGATCTTCAGCCTGAATTAAGTCACCTGGAGTCCAAGATAACTCAGCAAAAATAACAGTGCTCGCAGCTGTTAAAGTTAACCCAACACCGCCAGCTTTGATAGACAGCTATATAAACACATTTCAAGATAAAATGAATCAAATTCATTTTAAACGAGAATTTGTTGCATCCAAAATCTAATATAAATTGAATTGGCATACTACTGCTGCCTTCATAGCATCCTTTTCCTGGAAATCATTAACCAAAGCTTGTCTTGATGCTGGGGGCGTACTTCCATCAATTCGAATACAATCAACTTTTTTTTTCTAGAATTTCAGTAGATAGTGTAAGGATAAGCAATTTTAAACACATTAAAAACAACTTAAGATGTCTTACACGAAGAAACTCATGTATTGAATCAATCATGGTTTGATGGTGAGCAAATACTAGAAACTTGCACCCTGCCTGCTAGGAACAATGCAACAGTAAGGCTTTAACCATTGGGAAAGGACAATCATCAAACTTGTCTAAAAAATGGCATAAAATCATCAAAAATTGGAAATAAAATCAAACATCATTAGCAACTTCCTATAAGGCGTAAGAGCAAAGATTTGAATGGTGGACAGATAATAATCCACAAGGACATGCACCATCTGCCATGGATCTTAAGCTATCACTTTCACTACATTACAAGATAAAGGAGTTTTTTTCATCTTAAAGTTTCTCCCTTATATTTCTTTTTCATACTTTAAGTATTGTTTTTAAAATATTCATGTAATTAAGAAGAAAGAAGAGACTTTGCTGAAAATAGAAGTACTTGACTATAACAAAAATAGACTCCTCCACAGTTAATACCCATTTTTCAATTAAATTCTGAAACATAATTATTCTTCAATTTACTATTATTTCATTTGCTCTAATGTACATCTATTTGTGTAAAAGATTTTTATAAAAGAATAGGGAATGAGAAGCAATCACACAAGTTGAACCATATGCATTGACCAATTAGGAAACAGAAAAAAAAAACGACAATTACCTCAATTACAGTTCCCAAATAATCTAGAACTGCTGGGATCTTAGCTTCTGCAGAATCAGTATAAATCTGGATTACAAGATAGATTTGTTAAATGAATTGCATGTTAGAATGTTAGGCAACAGAATGTTGACAACAGAGTTGCTTAGAAATTGGTACAAAAGTGAAAGGAACATCTAAATGAAAAAGAAGGGTGTTCACAAGCAGCAAGTTCACCATGATTTAAATTGTCCATCAATAGTGCACAAAGAGAAACAATGAATTATCATCAAAATTAAGAAAATAAAGCTAGCTTAGCTATTAATAACTTGGCAAGCTATTAAGATACCTTATTGATAAGATTCTTCTCAGTGAATTTCAACAATTCAACCTCCTCTTTTGATTTGCATTCCTTGATTTTGCCTTTAATCATCTCCAACTACAAAGATATACGATGAAACAACAACATAATTAGATGTTATCCCTCATTTTATGCTTCTAGAAACAAATGTAGGTTCAAGGCGATTAATGGATTCTACAAGCAAGTTAAATTTTAAGATCAATTGCCACAAGTAAAGTTACCTCTCGTAATAAAGCATTAACTTTTTTCATATCCTTCTCAGCCAGTTCTAGGAAGACCTGAGAATCAATTTAAAGGATGTCTATTTATTAAACAAAGATTTCCATTCAAGTCTTGAACATACATAAGCCCACATAAAAATCATGGTTAGAGTGAAAATTAGCAAGCAATATAATTTGCTTTCATTTGAAAATTTTATGATGTTTTCTATTCTACATATTCCTGTCAAATATAAGAAATTAACAGCTTTTAGGAATGTGAAAGTGTAGCAAAATCATGTATATTGACTGATTGTATTTGATTAACTTTTCTATTATATTAAAATATCTCATAAATTATAAGATTAGAAAAAACAATTCCTATTCAAATTTTGAGATAGTATTAGAGCCAAATTAGGCTTCTTGAATCAAGTCGTGTATATTGATTGAAAGATTGTATTCAATTCAATTTTCTATTATATTAAAATATGTGATCAAGATACATATTATCTCATAATATTATAATCTAATTGTAATCAGAATCTATAGATTAGATAGTAATATCTTAGAGATAAACATTATCCTAGGATTATCTTCTGTATCTGTATAGATTATCTAGCCTATTCTGTACTCCTATTCATGTATACGTGTACTACATTCTCTTAGTAAAATAATATAGAGCAAATCAGCAGTTATTCACATGGTATCAGAGCCACGTGAAAAAGATAGCGAAACCAAGGAGTAAACCCCAGCAAGTCAAGAAATGACTTCCAATCTTGAGGGATACTCCACGGCAAACCCAAACTAGACTGGAGGTCAATCATCGATGACATCTGGTCCTGAAGGAGTTTTAGTTGTCGTCGTCTCTGACAAACTGAATGGAACAAACTATCAGGAGTGGGCTCAAGCTATGAAACTCGCCATTGGAGGATGTGGGAAGTTGAGTTTTATCGTCGAAGATGGAAACGTTCCAGTCCCAACGAACTCGCAAGCTGCATGACAGTGGGAGATAGACAACTACATGGTCTCGTCATGGCTTATCAACGCTATGATACCACCGATCAGACACACCTTTATGTTTCTACCAACAGCTTAAGAAATCTGGGAAGGGATGCGACAAGCATACTCTAATGGAGAGGATGCATCACAAATCTACGAGATAAAAACAAAGTTGTGGCAAATGAGGCACGGTAACAGAGAAGTTACAGAATATTAGGTCAAAATGGTAGCATTGTTGCAGGAACTTGACCTTTTGTTGGATTAAGAGTGGAGGTGCAAGGAAGATGTTGTGATGTACAATTAGAAAATTGAAAAAAAAAAGTCTTTGAATTTTTGGTTGGTCTCAACAAAAAGTTGGATGATGTCTGTGGAAGAATCCTAAGTAGAGTTCCTCTACCAACAGAAGTTTTTTTTGAAGTTAGAAGGGAAGCAGCAAGGAGGAAAATCATGCTAAAATAGGAGCCAAAAAAAGATCAAAATGTGTCTCCAGTACCTACTAATGAAGCATCTGCACTGATGTCCCATGGTGGACCCAGTAAGAAGGGTCATAAGAAGTGGTGTGATCGATGTAAACAAAGTGGTCACACCAAAGACACATGTGGGAACTCCATAGAAAGCCTCCAAACTAGAAACCAAAAAAGGGGAAAAAAAAAGAGGCCGCCAAGTATCTAGTGAAGGGGGAACAGAAAAATCTGAAGATAGTCAAAAGCAACAAAATGCTTAACTGAATATTTCACTGGGGAAACTATTAGAAATACTAAAGAATCTCCAAAATGACAGCAACCAACAGAAGACAAGCACAATTGCTAATGCTACTATGAGAGGTAATATCATAAAAGCTTTTTTATCTTCATGAGGTAGGAAGAAATGGATAGTTGTTCTGGAGCATCAGACAATATGACAGATGACTATAACCTATTTCATTCATATTTTCCTGGTGCTGGGCAATAAAAGGTTAAGGTAGCAAATGGTGATTCCTCTTCACTTGCAGGAAAAGGAGATATCAAAGTAACAGATTCTATGAAACTAAATTATGTTCTACATGTTCCGAATCTAGAATGTAACCTCCTTTCAGTCAATATATTGACAAGAGAAGTTAATTGTAGTGCTCATTTTCTCTCTACCCATTGTGTTGCACAGGACCTGTCATCGGGAAAGATGATTGGCAATGCTAAAGAGGTAGATGGAGTGTACTACTTTGAAGATGAAGAAAGTCATTCTACTCCTTATAGCTT
>JAOSBK010000009.1:19476927-19487152 GCA_027568895.1 Erythroxylum shatona | reverse complement strand
ACCCAATTATTCCTAATAAATCACAATTCACATAATTATCTCAAATTCACAATTCAAAACACAATCACAATCAAATGATGGAACAATCATGAATGCATGTCACTAAGCATATGCATGTGCAAAATGATCTATCTGTCTATAATCAGAGGCCACAAAGCACTTGATCATAAATTATGCACTAACAGCTCTACCCGTACCAATATGCCCATCGCATCAGTAACGGGATGCTACAGTTTCATTTTAGG
Organism: Erythroxylum shatona; assembly: GCA_027568895.1. NCBI lineage: Eukaryota > Viridiplantae > Streptophyta > Magnoliopsida > Malpighiales > Erythroxylaceae > Erythroxylum > Erythroxylum shatona. Next base: position 19,486,907 of record JAOSBK010000009.1, on the reverse strand, counting down.
AAAGAAGACATCTCTTCTACATATCACATTGTTCACTTGTTTGCAAAGAACTACTGCAATACTGAGGAAGAAGAGAAAACTTATTGATTTTGCTTTAGTCAATGTTCAAATTTTAATAATTAATTGTGTTTATCTTTAAGTCCAAAGTCTTGTACGTCTTTTAATGAGTATAAGTAATCTAAATTCAAGAAATTTAGCTTTATATCAATAAACATTGGATAAAAGAGTCATAAAAATAATAAAATTTTGAGAGTAAATGTAGATTGAAATTATAAAAAAATTATAGAATTTTTTTAAGATAAAGAATTTATAATTATTATCCTTTGAATACACATTTAATAAAGTATAAGTAATCAAACAAAATATCAAATTGCTCCATCTAAATCTTAAGTATATTATTGTTCTACAAATTGCTAAAATCGCAAGTTTTCAGTGGTCCTCTTAAGAAAATCTGCATTAGGAAAATCTTGTCAACAAGAAAATTATTAAACTCACATAAATTTACTTAGGCTAGAAAATCCTATATGCTTTTCAGGGACATTATCTAGATCCCCTCTTATAAAATCTCAAAGTTGTTGTAGAAGTCCCTGTATTTATACTATATAGTGGAGTGTATTGTACTGTACTGTGGATTACATATGTTTTGCGTTTTGTGTTTGTAGTTTTGTAGCTAGTGTCATTTTTGTATAGCGCAGACTTTGATGGTATAAAACCATCTATTCTTTCTGTACAGTGATAAGAGAAATTAATAGAGTGATTACGAAATCACTTTTCTCCCAAAACTAAATCCCTAGATTACAGTTTCTTCATGGTATCAAAGCACTGGGTAGATCCACAAGCTTGAGTCATGGTCGACGGCGTTAACAGTTTGAGGTCCTCCTTTGGAAACGTTGTTGGAGAAGAGAATCCAATGTTCTTGCAGAACTCAAATCATCCAGGTATGGTGCTTGTTACGACTCCATTGAGTTGGAATAATTACCTATCGTGGAGTCGTGCGATGAGAATTGCGTTGAGGGCAAAGTTAAAGTTAGACTTCGTCACTGATAAATGTGAAAGGCCAGAGGAAGATTCACCATAATATGACCGATGGTATTGGGTGGATTTTATGGTGACGTCGTGGATACTTAATGCTATCTCCAAGGATATCGTTGAGTCATTCTTGTACGCGAGCTCAGCTAGGGATTTGTGGAAAGATTTGGAGAGGAGATATGGAGAATGCAATGGGCCGCTACTGTATCAGCTGAAGAGGGAGATCAGCTCGATTTCGCAAGGGGATTTATCTATCTCTAGGTATTTTACTAAACTGAAATGCTTGTGGGATGAGTTAAATTGCTTGGCTCCTATTCCGCAATGTTCATGTGGAGCTTTGAACCAATGTTCGTGTGGGTCTCTTAGACAATTGGTTGAATTTGGGGACAATGATAGATTAGTACAGATTCTGATGGGTTTGAACGAGGAGTATGATGTAATTAGGAGTCAGATTCTTGTGATGGATCCTTTGTCTCATGTGGATAGGGCTTACTCGATAGTTGTTAGGGTTGAAAAACAGAGGGAAGTGAATGTTTCTTTTGCTGATAACATGACTGCTACAATGTTAGTGTGTGGTTCTAGTGGCATTAGTGGAAGAGGGGTAGGTAAAGGTGGTTCTAAGAAATAAATGAATAAGGAGGACATGTAATGTGATTTTTGTAAAATGAAAAAACATAACTGAAAAACTTGTTTTAAAATTCATGGCTATCTGGATTGATATAAGGGTTCTAAGGATAAGAAAGGAGGGGATATATGTAAGGAATTGGTGAATATGAGGGATTCAACTTTGGATTATTCCAAGGAGAAAGATGCAAAGAAACCAACCTGGAGACAAGATGTGGCAGCAATGATTCAACAAGGCATAATGATTTTTATGCAAAGTCAAGGGAAGCAGATGCAAATGAAGGACAAGGGAGGAGATGTCATCAACTTTGCACATTACAACGATTTTGCAGGTAGCATTCTCAATCAATCTTTTAGTTCAGTTAGTTTAATTGAATGTGGTTCTTGGATAGTAGACACAGGAGCTTCCAATCATATGTGTCATGATGTTACCTTGTTTGACAAACCTACACCTGTAGCCAAACTTACCCCTGTTCACCTACCGGATGGCACAGTTAAGACAGTGGATTTCACAGGGAATATTGTTCTTTGTGATAATCTTAGTCTGTCATCCGTTTTGCCTATACCTTCTTTCAAATATAATTTACTTTTAGTTAACAAACTAGCTTGTCAATCATCTATCAAATTTATCTTTTATGCAACCTTTTGTGTTCTGCAGGACCTTGTGATTGATGAGGTCTTAGTAGTTAGGAAGGTAACTGCAGGACTTTATATTCTTGATAAGTCATCTTTTCTTAAACAAACCATTTTGTCTTACATCACACGCTTAGGAAATAGCATCAATAAACCAATACATTGTCATAGTGTTGTCGATGATGTTTTTTGACACCAAAGATTAGGCCATCCATCTCTCAATGTACTGAAACAATTGGACAATTCTATCAATAACATGAATTTTTCTGATCAACCGTGTGATGTATGTCATCATTCAAAACAAACTAGGCTTCCTTTTCCTATGAGCAATATTAGTACAGATTCATGTTTTGAATTGTTACATACAGATCTTTGGGGTCCTTATAAGCAAGGGTCAATTAGTGGAGCACACTATATCCTCACCATAGTAGATGACTTTTCTAGAACTACTGGGCTTTCCTACTCAAACACAAGAGTCAGACTTCAAATTTCTTAGAGAAATTTCTTAAACATATCCAAAATCAATTTCATGCTACAATCAAGGTTATTAAAATAGATAATAGGACTGAATTCTTGAGTCATAGTTGTCCGGAAATGTTTGCCAACTATGGAATTATACACCAGAAAATCTCTCCTTATACTCCACAACAAAATGGAGTTGTTGAAAAAAAACATAAGCATTTATTGCAAACTACTAGAGCATTTATGTTTCAGTCCCATTTACCAAAACAATTTTGGGGAGATTCCATTTTAACTGCAACCTACATCATCAATAGGCTTCCAACTTCTGTTCTAAATTGGAAGTCTCCATATTCTGTTCTTTTTCATAAAGAACATGATTATAACTTCTTGAGAGCTTTTGGTTGTTTGTGCTATGCTTCTAATACTTTTCCTCATAATGACAAATTTGCACCTAGGGCTTTCAAATCTGTTTTTGTTGGTTATTCTTCAGGACAAAAGGCTTACAAACTCTATGATTTAAAAAGCCACTAAATTTTCATTTCTAGGGATTTTGTCTTCTATGAAAATAAATTTCCTTTTCAATCCATTTCCTTGGATTCAGGAGTAGTTCCTATGCCCAATCAAAATGTTTTATCATCTGTTGTGTCTCAAGAATCCTCATCAGTTGAGAATGTTGCTGAGGATTCTTCAGATTCTTTAGTTCCCACTTCCTCTGATACTCCATGCTCCACTGATCTAGCACAGAGTCCAGCTCCTATTCGTAGGAGTACTCGTGTGACCCGAAGGCCTATCTAATTAGATGATTTTGTTTCACATGCATCTGTTACTAATATTGCTCCTATTGTTGTCCCTACTGTGTTTAATTCTTCTCATACTCCACCTACATTTCAATTTGTACTCTCTTCTCATCTCACATCAGATTATCATTAATTTTTAGCGAATGTGTCTAAGATTGAAGAACTTAGTTCTTTTGAGCAAGCTAAAACTAATTTGAATTGGTTGAATGCTATGGAGGCTGAGTTGACAACCCTTGATAATAATCATACTTAGGATTTGACTGTTTTGCCGAAAGGAAAGAAAGCTATAGGTTCTAAGTGGGTTTATAAGGTTAAACTCAAACCTGATGGAACTGTTGATAGGTATAAGGCTAGGTTAGTGGCAAAGGGCTATAATCAAATTGAGGGAGTGGATTATAATGATTGTTTTTCTCCAGTTGCTAAAATGGTTACTGTGAGAATCTTTATTGCTATTGCTGCTGCTAAAGGTTGGCTTTACATCAATTGGATATAATTAATGCTTTTTTGCATGGATATATTGATGAGGAGTTGTACATGTTGCCTCCTCAAGGATATACCAAGGCTGCTCCTAATCAAGTGTGTCGTTTGAGGAGGTCTTTATATGGCCTTAAGCAAGCATCACGACAATGGAATCATGAGTTTACTGTTTCTCTTTGTAAGTGGAATTTTGTGCAATCTGCTCATGATCCTTGACTTTTCTTTAAATCCGAAAAAAGTGATTATATAGCTCTTATTGTGTATGTTAATGATGTGTTGATCATGGGTTCAACGGAGGCATGTATTAATTAAGTCAAATGACTTTTACATGAACAGTTTACTATTAAAGATATGGGCCCTGCCAAAAATTTCCTTGGATTGGAACTTGCTAGGTCATCTAATGGCTTGTTTGTGAATCAGGGTCATCACTCCTTTGTCTCCTCAATGTCGACTTGATGATGCTAGTTCTTCTTTATTGGAGAATCCAGATCGATATCGAAGGTTAGTTAGGCGTCTTCTTTATCTTGGTTTTACCCGACCTGACATCACTCATGCGACTCAGCAGTTGAGTCAGTTTGTTCAAGCTCCTACTGAGCAACATTGGATGGCTACCATTCATGTGCTCAAATATTTGCAGCAGTCTCCATCTATAGGTTTATTCTTTCCCTATAACAATCCTTGCTTTTTACAAGCTTATTGTGATGCGGATTGGGGTGCATGTCCTTTTAGTCGGCGATCTTTGACAGGTTTTTGTATCTTTTTGGGTGATGCCTTGATTTCTTGGCAGACTAAGAAACAAACCACTATTTCTAGATCTTCCGCGGAGGCTGAATATCGTAGTCTTTCTACTACGGTTTGTGAGTTGCTGTGGATTTCTTATTTGTTGGCTGATTTTCGGGTGTCCATTTCTTTTCCTTTTTCGTTATGGTGTGATAATTTGGTTGTTGTTCATCTTACTGCTAATCCGGTTTTTCATGAGCGAAATAAGCATTTGGAGATTGATTGTCATTTGGTTCGTGATAAGTATAAAGAAGGCTTCGTTCTTCCTCAACATTATTGGTTGATCTGTTCACTAAAGCTTTATCAGCTCCCATTTTCTCTTTTTTGTTGTCTAAGTTGGGCTTATATGATTGGCATCAAGCTCCACCTTGAGGGGGGGTTGTGGAATTCCCTGTATTTATACTGTATAATGTAGTGTATTGTACTGTGCTGTGGATTACATATGTTTTGCACTTTGTGTTTGTAGTTTTGTAGCTAGTGTCATTTTTGTATAGCGCAGACTTTGATGGTATAAAACCATCTATTCTTTCTGTAAAGTGATAAGAGAAATAGAGTGATTACGAAATTACTTTTCTCCCAAAACTAAATCCCTCGATTACAGTTTCTTCAGTTGTTATCTTCATCTCTTGGCCTACAACCATAAATTAGCTAAAACATACAAAAACTAATTAAAATAATATTAAAAATCATTTATATTCTTTTTGGATTGTTATCCAACTCTACTGATCTACAAATTCTGATACATTAGTCATGTGGTATTATCTGATTTATTGCCCTCTTCACCTCAAATATGCTCATCTTCCTTCCATTAGCATTGTCTTTCACCTGCACATCAAACGAAATTTTGTTAGCTTCAAAAGAAGTGGAGACGAAAATGGAAATCTCGAGCCTTTACATTCAAAAGCTAAGCCATAGACACACCTTTGCCCTTAACTCTGCTACAAACACTCCATTGCTCAATGAAGACTGAACCGCAGTGATTTCAATCCTCAGCTCCCTCAGTTTTTGCATTATATCCAACAACAGCCCTTCTCTATACCCGCATTGCAATTCCAACAATCCGTCGCTCTCTATTATCGACACTTGTACACTTGGACCCTCCTCCCCCAGCTGCGACTGCGGTGACGCGTCCAATGACTTGGCCTTCGTAGCACCGGTACTAGCCTCTGCTACTTCAACCTCCTCATTTCTGAACCTTGACCAACCCCTCTGACGCCATCTTCTCTGCTCTTTCGAAGTGCTATTCGTTCTCTGTAAAGGGCTTGTGACAGGCAACCTTTTCTCTATCTCCACCTGTCGGTTTCGCAACTCCAAGTCCTGTATTTTTTTTCGCAGTTGCTTCACGTACTCTATGGTGTCACCTAATATGGAAGCCTTGTCCATTTTGGTCACGAAGGGTACTAGTGACCTCAGTGTAAGAAACCTCTCGTTCAGCTTCTCTCTACGACGCCGTTCGGCGAGCACGTGGTTGGCACTGAGCTCATGTTGAGCCGTGCATTTCCTAAAACTACTGGCGGAGTCGCCGTAGCGTAGCTTGGGGGAGTTCTCTTCACGGTACTTCTTGTGGAGATAGGGTACGCTCAAGAGGATGTTCTTGAGAAGCCACTGGGACGTGCCTTCGACTGCCACATGGATAAGGTGGTCGGAACGGGTTGTCGACTTGAAGAACGCTGACTGAGTGGAGGATGCTGAGGAGGACTTGGCCCACCTAATTGGTTGGTTTTGTAGGATGATGGAGACCGTCTCAGAGTAATGTGTGTCTTCTTGTGTCATTTCGTCAAGTTGCAGGGTCCCTGCAAGTTTAACACTTTTTACTGGCTAAAACAAAACGACATCATCATTAAATGTAAAATCTAAGTAGAAAGAATATGGATGGACTTTAATTGCTAACCAGAGGCCAGTAGTTGAAAGCTACCGTTCAACGGATCTAGAGTCGCCTTCCGAGCCGACTCTGCTCTAAACGAATCTACTCGTCTCTGGTCATTTGCAGCATTCACTGTAGCCGTCAAGTGGAAATCCAAGTCCATATTAGTCGAACCATCTTCGGGCGAGCCGAGGCGGATGTCCTCAGACATCTCCAGTTGCATCAGCTCGCTTGGTTCAGCCGCTGTTGTTAAGCCTAGGCCGATTTGAGCCTCACTTGGGTGGAACGACCGAGCGGTCCCCAGACCAATTATGTTTTCTGAATCAGACCCATGTTCCTCTTCCTCATCATCCTCCTCGTCGTCGTTGGCTGCGTACATGGTGGGAATGGGAGGAGAGTGGTGGTCAGATGACGTAGCGGGGTTGGATGATGAGTGCTCAGAAAGAGATGGCTTTGGTGGGGGAGGGTGGTGTTGATCTGTGAAGAATCCTTTTACGTGTTGTATTAATCCAACATCCTCTTGGACCTGTAATATGTGGTTTATGGGGCATTTATTTTCCGACCAAACAAATGTAAGTGTACGTAAGTACATCAAAAGTTCAATAAATCTATTTGTTGCTGGTTCACCTTCTCGGTTGAGCCAAATTCAACGACACCGTCAAGGAGAGGAATGCACACTACGGTCTGAAAGAGTGACCAACTTAATTAATAATCACGAAGAAGTTAAAGGAAAACAAAGTGCATTATCTAACAAATAGTCAAACTGCACGAGGTTGTTGGTTAACATAATTTACCTGTATACGAGCACTCTGATCCATGTTTCGATAATGTTTAGAAACAAAAAGGAACTGAAGTTAATAAATTAGTAATAGAAGGAACATGCAGTAGATACCAAGCAGCTTAACATGTAGAAAAAGTATTTGGTTTAGGAACTAGTGAGTTGAATATAGTTTAAGTTGTGAATGATAAGTTATGGAAGACGATAATAAGCCAGGCAGGTATAACCTTGGCAAGGATTGCTCTCGAAAAGGTTTTGCTGTCGACCTCATTTGCACCAGAAAGCCATACGTGTTGTCTTCTTGCATATGCTTTTCCTGGCAACCTGCATAATACGACAATCGTCAATGATTTGCTCCTCGATCTCCAACAAATCACCCCAACAATTTCACTCTGGTTATTACTACAGGCCGGCATTTATGAACAGCTAGCATACAAATATTCACATGCAACACTTGCTTTTCTCTAGCAAACGCTTCTGATATGATCCATCAGTCTGCACCATGTTCGAACATAGATAAATGGCATATTCACTCCATCACCAAGATAAATCAGCATCCCATGAATTTAACCATTAATTACTAGGTTGATAACGCAGTACAGGCTTGTAAAGTTGAAAGGAAAAATAACCTAATCCATCTGTCTTGGACCTTTCGCAAGACCCGATCTTCAGTGATCGAGTCTAAAAATTTCCATATTTTTACTAAACGGAAACTAGTAGATTGGTGAAGTGAGTAATGGTCATTTCAATGGTCCAGGCCACGTATGTGGTCAAACAGTGGAGTTAACGCTGACGAGGTTCCCAGCCATAAACCGCAATTCTTTGTACCACTTAAAGAAGAGTGGTGGCTCCACAAGCACGACCCAACAAATTCCATCTAGTAAAATACTAAATCAACATAATTCAATTGGTAAGTTTAATCTTTGACTTCATAAGCATTAAACAGTAGTCATACCTACTGCCGTTATTAATATTTTATAGGTCCCATGTAAAGTAAAAAAGGATCTCAATAAATCGATAATATGCATGTAAACTTTAAAAATGTATTTTTATTATTAAAAAGTGAGTCAATTTGGAAGTTCAAATATTCAACAAAATATTCAATGATCGTAAAATCAATTAATAATATCTTGCAAATTCCAGTTACAATCAAATCACTAAAATAGTAGCAGTAAAAATAAAATAGCAATAACAGCAATCGAATAGCAATATTAGATTGTAAAAGATTAAGAAAATTGAACTAAAAAATATACAAATGATCATAATTTATAAAAATAATTTCTTCATGCATTTCTAAATGTAAAATTATTAATAATATTATTACGATTAATATTGTTCAACATATCTTTGTCGATACACAAAATAATTAAATCATTTAACCTTTCTCGTAACATTAATAATTTTAAATAGGTTTTCAATAATTTTAACTTTGAAAACTTCTCTGCCAAAGTCACAAGTATGGTCAATAAAATTCAATAAGCACTTGAAACATTTAGGATAACAATCTCCAGCTTTAACAAATTCTAAAATTTCAACTTATGACATTGACTCATTTGACAAAGTCATTTACAACACTTTTAATTCAGAAAAAAGGATAATCTAAGTTTATATATGACACATCATCATGAGAAAAAATAGTTATAAATTAATATAACATTCTCTTAATTCGTTATCATCCAAAGACCTCAACTTCTTTAAATCAAATAAGAATCCAAAAATTTTTCAAATGTCATTAATTGTTCAAATATATTCTTTAACGAAGCAATTTCCATATCCATAACTATTTACAGTATTATTTAACTGTCAAATAATTTTATTATATTTTATTAAATTTTAAAGTAAATTTAATATTATGTTAGTTTAAATAAATATAAATAAATTTTGAGAAACTTAAATAATAAATACAAATAAATCATATTTTTTAGAATACAATAAGTTTAGGAATTGATAATAATAAAAGAAAAGGAGCTGCAATTAGATGAACAACAATTGTTACAATGAATTATCACTCAAATATTCAAATATTTAATAAGTTAAAAATATATTAAAATTTAGATATTTTACATTTAAATTATTATTCAGAGCTTAGAAGTCATACTTGTAAAATTATTTTACCGCTAATTGTTTAGTTGAGTATTTTAAATTATATGTTAATGAAAATAAAAAAAATTGAATAAAATATTTCAAAAGAATTTATAAACTCAAGAATTTAATTAAACGAGACTTGTTGCCTGTTTGATTAGCGTCTTCAACATGCAGAGACGTGACGAGACGGAACAGAACAGGACGGAACAGAACAAGAATTGGAGACAGTGAGATGTTTGGTTACGATGGACAGAACAGAGAAAATTATCTTCGTCTTGAGGACAGAAATGTGTTTGATTGCAGGAGACAGAACAAAAAATAGTGTTAATAACAGAAATATCCCTGTAGTATAATAAGAAGAGTTAATATAATTCATTAATTATTTTATAATTGTATCAATATTTATTTTACAATATTTAATTATGTTATTATTAACTTGTAACTCTAATAA
>JAOSBK010000009.1:19455535-19473257 GCA_027568895.1 Erythroxylum shatona | reverse complement strand
TTCTTCAGATTGTTATGGTATGTAACCCTTGGTTTATGGGGTGTTTATTTCACTGATGAAATGCATGTGTCGAATGAATATGTATGTATGTTGCAGGAATCAAAAGGTTATGTATGGATGTTGGGATCGGGTCCGTGGTTTAGGAGCTAGGCGCGGGCTCGACCCAAGGGGCCGCCTCGGGATTAGGGATCCGGGATCCGGGACCCGGGCCCAACACACTTCCTTCAGATTTTGGTATTCTAGTTATGACATACAATTCACAGGATGGAGCGTGTGACATAAATGCTTTAATTTACAGATGAATTACTGAAGAGGAGAAGCTAAAGAATACTACTCATATGGCCCTACTAGCAACCAAAGGAAAGGAAAAGGTATCGCCTCAAAGATTCAAAGGTAAGATATCTAAATTCTCTCCTTATGTGAATATCAATCAATCCAATATTACCAAAGGTTTTATAGATGTTAAAAGTATGAGGTACTTCTTTTGTAAGAAGAAAGGACACAAAAAGTCCGATTGCTAAAAATATAAGTTCTAAAAAGAAAAATGGGAACTATCTTGTATGATCCATTAATGTAAGCTTTCTATAGCCATATCAAGTTCTTGGTGGCTAGATAGTGGAGCCTCTAATCATATTGCCTCTACAATGCAGTGGTTTATACACAGAAGAAAGTCAAATAAAAAGGAGAAAAAAGTGGTGGTTGGTAATAATGAAGAAGTTTATGTAATGTTTGTAGGGGTTGTATGTTTAAGCCTTAATACAAGCTTTATATTTGTTTACATTACACATTTTATATACTATCTTTTAGGCAGAATTTGATCTCTATATTAGTTTTGGACAAAGAAGGTCATAGTTTTGTCATTGATGCTTATGTTGTACAATTATCTTTCAATACAAAATATATTGGTAATGTCATCTTATCATATGGATTGAATAAAATGTGTCTTGCCCCTCATGAGATATATGCTTCTTCATATCTTGTTGGACATGTTACTAGAAAGAAACCCCTAATAAAGGATAAGTCATACATATTGCGACATAAAAGGTTGGGCTACATTTCCAAAGATAGAGTTAAGAGATTGATTAAAGAAAACATTCTCCCAACTTTAGATTTTTTTGATGTAGAAACATGTATTTACTATTGCTAGGGTAAGTTGACTAAATAAAGAAAAAGGGGTCAACTCATGCTTTTGGTTTATTAAACCTCATACATACAGATATTTGTAGACCTTGTCCAGTTACATTGTGTAATTCAAGATATTTTCTGACATTCAGTTATGACTATTTCTATTGTGGTTATTTGTTCTTACTTAAAGAAAAGTCTAAAGTTCTTGAAAAATTCAAGATCTTCAAGGCTAAGGTTGAGAACCAATTGGGAAGGTCCATCAAGGTTGTTAGATCTGACCATAGAAGAGAATATTATGGCAAACATGGAGTTTCAAGACAATCCATTTGCTAGATACATGAATTCATATGAAATAGAGGCTCAGTTCACTATGTCAGGTAGTCCTTAGAAAACTAATGTGGCTGAAAGGCGTAATCGCACCATAAAGGACATGATAAGGTTGACATAGAGTAGGACTATCCTACCTGATTACCTTTGGGATGAAACCATAAAGATTGCCTTGTACACACTTAAAAAAGTCCAAAGAAAATTAGTATCGAATATGTCATTTAAACTCTGGAAAGGGTGGAAGCCTAGCCTTGCCTATATTCGTGTTTAGGGTTGCCTTACTGATGTACTTTTATATAATTCTTATGAAAATAAGTTGCAATCTCATTTTAGTCCTCACTATTTTTTGGATATCTCAACCACTCTAAGAGATACATATTTTACTACAGATAAGGAGGGTCTAGAATCATAGAATCACAAACAGCTAAGTTTCTAAAATATGATGTCTATAATAAGCGTGGTCCTTCTCACACTTCAGATTATAGCAAGATGGATACTACAACTATTTCCTATCTATCACTCTTACAGTTAGAACTAGTGGATCAAGGTCTTGGAATCATATCAGAACAGGAATAGGAACCTATACTTATACAAACTGAGGTTCCTGAGGTACAAGAACCAATTCAATTAAGAAGATCCATTATAGTGAGAAGACCTGTTATTCATCTAATTACATTGTCTATTTGGGTCAACAAGACAATGATATTGGACATATTGTTGACCCATTTACTTTTTAATAAGCTATTTTTGGACCCCATGCAGATTTGTGGTAGGATGCAATGAAAGATGAGATACAATCTATGAAGCATAATAAAGTACGAGAGCTTATTGATTTACCTCAAAATTGCAAACCTATCAATTATAAATGACTTTTTATGGCCAAAAAGGACTCTTAGGTAAAGTTGTGCAGTTTAAAGCTCAGTTGGTTACCAGAGGATTCACTTAAAGAGAAAGAATTGACTTTAATGTTACATTTTCTCTAGTATCCTTTAAAGATACGTTTAGAGTGATTATAGCAATAGTTACTCATTATGATATGGAGCTATATCAGATGGATGTTAAGACTGCTTTCCTGAATGGAGACCTTTGTGAAGAGGTCTATTTGGAATAACTTGAAGGATTTTAGGATTAAGAAAAGCCTAACAAGGTTTGCAAACTGAGAAAATCAATATATGGTTTGAAACAAGCTTTTAGACAGTGGTACCTTATGTTTGATGAGGTTGTTATCTCTTTTGACTTTGTGAGAAGTAAAGTTAAAAGGTGCTTATATTACAAGGTCAGAGGGAGCAAAGTCATCTTTCTACTTTTGTATATGGATAATAACTTACTCGCATTAAATGACTTAACCATGTTGTATAAGGGTAAGCAACTTTTGGCCAAGCATTTTGAAATGAAGGACCTTGGAGAAGCATCATTTGTCCTAGATATGCAAATTCATCAGAACAAGTCTCAACACTCATTACACCTCTCACAGAGAGTAAACATTGAGTGTTAAGAAAGGTTTAATATGGCTGATTGTAAACTTATTGTAATACCTAACTTTCACGGTAAGAGATTGTCTTTGACATAATGTCCAAAGAATGATATACAAAGAGAAAGGCTATAAATTATGTTCAATATTTTGGTGTGGTTGGTAGCTTGATGTATGCTCAGTTGTACACTAGACCTGACATTACATTTTCCATTAGACTGCTAGGTAGATATCTGGCTAACATAGGAATAGATCACTAGAATGTAGTTAAACAAGTGTTGAGATATTTAAAGGGAAATAAAGACTACATGTTGACATATAGAATTAAGAATCTAAACCTCATAGGGTATACAAATTTGGATTTTGTTGTGTGTCTAGATGACAGAAAGTTCACATCAGGATATATCTTTATATTAACAGATAGTGCAGTATCATGGAAGAGTGTCAAGCAGACATAGGTGACTTCTTCGACTATGCATGCAGAGTTTGTGGTATGCTTTAGGGCTACTACACAGGTAGTTTGGCTCAAAAATTCAATTTCTGAGTTATTTGTGGTTGATTCAATGGTTAAACTCATTCAGTTGTATTGTGATAGTCTTTCTACTATGTTATTCAATAACAGTAATGAGAACATTACAGGGTCTAAGCATTCAGAAATCGAGTATTTAACTATCAAAGAATTGATATAAAAAGATGACATTAAGGTGGAGCATTTGAGGACTAAGGATATGCTTGCTAATCCTTTGAATAAAGGACCTTGCCCACATGTTTTTGAGAGACATGTATATAGTGTAGGTGTATTAAAGTCCTTAGACACTGTTAATTAGGGATCACTATATTTTCTCCTTATACATTTGTATGTTTTTCATGTATTATGACAATATGTTTTATGAATAAAAATGGTCATCATTTTGCTCTCAATCATACATGTTGTTATATATTGTCATGATACAGGTGAAATTTTTAAGATTAAGTATTTTGAAGGTCATTGGGCATATATATACAGATTGAAGTCTATATCATTAGGAAACATATACATGCATGTATAAATCCTTAAATTTGATATGACATGGGGGGATATAAGTGCTTAATCCAATAAAGGTTCTCTCTAATGCAGTTTAGCATTCAATGAGAGAAAACAAATTTCTCTAGTATGATTTAATTAGCATAAAGTTCAGAGAAATTGAGACCTACAAATGAAAAAATGATACATTTCAGATCATAGAGTATCATCCTAGTTTGTCACACTTTATTTTCTCTTTCATGTTAGTGAGGTATTACATATGCGTAATTGTATTGAATTTGTATTGCACATAACACATGCATATAATACTTCCTATTATCAGAAGCCTTACGAGACAGAATGATAGATTGTCATTATCTTTGGATCAAATGATTTTTTAAACTTGGTCGACCTAGACAGTGATTTGGCTTAACTGTTTTTACTGGTTTTATTACGGTTACAACTATTGTAATTAATTATTGTCCAAATGAGAGAATGTTAGTAATTTTCTAAGGTCAGACAATAATTAATTACGCTTTTACGATTTTAATAAGTTTACGGTTAATCAAATCAAATTTGATCTAGTGAAAGATAATAAAGTAACCTAATAAAAAATTTGTGTTAATGGGCTAAAGTCCAGCGAAAAAAGACCCTAATCAGTGTGGGTCAAATATGCATTGGACCTATGATGGGTAGACTATGAAGGCTATATATATATATATATATATAAGATTAAGGTCTTCTTCTTCTACTTAAGTAAGACGTAAATGTTTCGACTCTTTAACTCATTAAAAGGTTCAGGCGTTAAGAAAATTACAAAAAGATGTTAACAACATCCAATTAATCAACTTTCGTAAAGGTTGTGAAAACTCAAAAGTTTCGGTATCAAAAAGCTGATTCAAAATTATGGATAGCAAAACAAGTATTTCTCGTATTTTCTTTCTTTATTTACTTTCATGTTTGATTCTGAGTACGTAAGTAAGACTCGTGTTACGTTCTACATCATGACCCTAAATGTCTATAGCTCAACCGTGACCAAGTTCTTTTGATTATAAGACCATACGCCTCTGGCTAACATTTTCTAATGTAGTTTTCGATCTCTAAATTGTCAAACTGCTGAAACCTAAGCTGAGTGGACTTTCCTTAGAAGATGGGTTGAAGGGTCCACCTAACGTGTTGTAAAAGTTGCAATCAAGTGATCAACTGGCTTCGAACTGTACTATAAATGATCAGAAGTAAGTTTTTCTCGGAAAATAAATGAATCACAAACAGTTGCTTTATGTTTTCCCTTTTCCTATACACGGAAGGTCATGTGGGTCGCTCTGCGAACTAAACATGAATGCGTGTATTTGCGAAAGACAACTTATTGTCTATCGTGCAATCTTTAGCTACCATATTACCGTTCTCTTACTCTTCCTATGTGGACTAGGAATAGGATATCCTTTCCTTCCATTTAAGCACATTTACTCTTACTGAAGGACTTAACAACTTTTTCTCCCATTTAATGATGAAAAACAAGCGAAGGTACATCCACAGTTTATCATTCCCTTCCTAGGCAAAAACTGAATTGAATACCCTCGTTAGGTGCACACCTTCCTCCGAAGAGAGGTTCTTTTTTCTTCTGTTGCTCTTTTGCAGAACAGGTCCTCCAAAGAAATACAGGAGCTACGTTTACTAGGCTTACTATTCTAAAGGACTCCAAAACTGAAGAGATCATGCACTCATAATGTTTCTAACTTAACTAGCATACTTAAACTTCTGCAGTCTATCAAACAACTGAAAATGAAACTGTAGAAGAAGCGGAAAGAAAGGTAATTGCACCGTAAAACATACCCGACACCAGGAGGAAAAGAGAATGACACGCACATGAGATAAAACCACTCCGACTCCGTCAAGTCCTCAGGTGACAAGGCAGCACAAGGCCGACGTGCCGGCTGATTTGTCTCTCCTGCAGACAATGACTCATAAAGCTCTCTAAGTTGTTGGCTCCTTTGCAAAGAAGCCTCCTCAGCACTAACCTCCATTGGTTGCACTGTCTTTCTAGTCTTGATTGCTCCGTTGTAATGCCCGTCTCCCCACACTAAGATCCTGGATTATATTCGATGTCCATGAAGTGAATGCCATAATGAACAAAATCTGAAGAGACAAGAAATCTGATACTTAGTATGCACATCACTGGAGAGATTAGTTACCCTTGTTGTGGACAAATTTGCCAAAAGAGACTGTAAGTCCATTGAACTGATTGCACTGCAGCTTGCAACATACTCCGCAAGCGCTGACTGGGCGGCGCAGCCATTTTCTGAGAACTGTGTCCACAATAACCTTTCTCTTTTCGAGAAAGAAGTGAATTATGTCTTTGCAAAATTGTTCTCAATTTAATACGTGTCAATTATGTGAATTTTAGCGAAATCAAAACTTATCAATTAGAAGAAATAGGAAGAGCTAGCTAGCTTCGATCTAATTATACTTATTCCAAATACAAGATCAATAATGGAAACTAAAAAAGAAAGATAGAGGAAAAGAAAGTGGCTAAAGAGTTTCCTAAGACAGATAAAACAGACAATGATTGAAGGAAGTTAGGTCTTCCTATCTGAAAATCAAATTCGCAGTCTCATTTACAGTCTCTCAACTGACACAACAACAAAAGGTGTTGACGATGCTTTTAAGAAGAGAAGAAGAGCAAGTACTCAACAACATAGGAGACCGGCAGCTAAAGAAAAAAATAAAAACAAAAAAAGCAAAAGAAAGCTAGATGACTTTGAGAAGATCCTCCTAGCTTCCCAAGCAAAGAAAGGCTCTTTGTATTCGCAAGACCATGAAAGTTAGATTGAGTTGTCGTGTGTATTAGGGTTTAATGTGAGAGAGAGAATAAATGAGTAGAGGTTTTGACTGGTTGTTCTACCGAACAGCACTGTCGTACCTGTGGTTTTTGCTAGGAGGGTGCGAACGTAAAATGTGGTAATTGTGTTGTTGCCTTGTTATCTCTTGCGTGCCTCATTATATATGGTCCTTCAATTTGGCGAAAAAGAGCTTTAAAGCAACAGCTTGAGAGAGACACCCATAGGAATTGGTGAAGACAGGACAATGGGATAGTTTCGTCAAGTACAAGTGAGATTTGTGTCTACAAGTAGCGGGGAGTGTTATATTTAATCCTTTTGCAAGTCCTGAATACATACAGCATTTTAGAATTATTGTAGTATAATTACAAGTAATATCGGTACAACACTACAATCTTTTTAATCTATTCTATAGCTGTGTTGCTCTAGAGATGTGAATATAAAAAATATGATGCGATGGGAAGTAAAATGTAAAACTATGAATTTATGTTATTTTTCTGCAATTACTTATTAAGTTATCGTCATTTGTGTAGTTTTATTGAGATTCCAAACGCGATCAGTCAAATATAAATAAGTTGACATGTTTTACATGAGTAGTGGCTCCAAGTTATAGTATAATTAATTATCTAACATCTGTAAACTAATGTTCCTCCTTAAACACGATACCTGTTTCGTTAAACAACCCCTCTCTTTTCTTATTAGTAATAGATGCCTCAGGTAAGTATACATGAAAAGAAAGAAAGAAAAGGAGAGGGGGGGGTGGAACCTAGGCATAGAACCAATTCAAAGAAAACATGAAACGGCTTCAAATTAATAATAACATAATTTAGAATAATCTTTTAAGTGGTCATTTTTTCTATTAAAAATGTACATAACTATATCCATAAAACTAACAATCTAAAACCTAAGAAAGGCATACTATAGCTCTATATTTTTCAATTTCTATCAAGTTTTAGTTATTTTACGGGATTACTCTATTTATTATTCGAATTTAAATATTACTATGCCTTGAAATGGGTTGAACAAACCATTATTTTTTTAAAAGTTTTAAATATAATGGAGGAAAGAATTTGAATTTTGGAAATGACTCTAGTCTAGTTCAACTAAAATATATAGCAAATTTTATATTTACATATCATAACCGCAAAAAAGATAACAAATCACTATTAAAAGTATATTGAAAATTCATCTCACCTTAAAAAGAACTTAGGAAAGACAATCATTTATAATTCATTGTCTTAAGATTTTTAATTCAAATACGGTATGTCTAATTATGTATAAGTTCACTTTCTTCCTACATTTCTTAAAATTAATTAATTAATAACTGTGAGTTGAGATTTAAAGAATGAATTTTTAATTTCTACATTTTTTAACGAGGAACAATTTTCTTTTAGTTAACTACAACACAGTCACGTAGTCCCATTAAATTACAAACATGCGGACAACGTGCAAATTTTAGTTTCAATTGTTGGATAAACTGGAGACATAAAAAAATAAAGCAGTAATAACTAAGAAGCTTATCCGAGTACATGAAACCACGTGGGTTGACGCGTGAATTTGTAGAGTGGAACGGTTAACAAGAGAAGAGAAACCAATTTACGGATTGGATCAAAACCTATGGTTTATTATAAAAATTTGTGAAGGGGCTAGTTAATAATTTCGCAGCGACTAGGATTTGCCTGCACCAAACCAAGACGTTGGGACTTGGAATGGCAGATAACAGACAGAGTCGACATAGGATTTTGGACTTGGATATTATCTATCATTTCTTTTGGACTGATTAAGGTTATTGGCTCGGTCAGTTTAAAGATTTACAATGAAGAAAGAAACTACGCCTTAACAATTAGATTTTACGAAACTGATGAATAATATTGCACAAAATCAAGGGTTAACTTAAAGATGCAAATTTATTTATTGTTTTAGCTATCTATAATATAAAATTCTTCTTATTATTTTGAATTATTAAATATATTGCAGTGTTCAAATTTTTATTTGAAACATTAGAAAAGAATATATTAAATAATAGTTTCAAGAACATTAGGAGAGTAAGAATTAATACTCTCTTTGGGCAAATCGGTGACGCAATAGATGAAACCACTAAAGCATTGACAGACGGGAGAAACGCTAAGAAAGATTAGGCGAATCAACATAAAGTGGAAGCCAGCGTTTCAAGAGTCAAAAGGGCAATTGGACGGTAAAAGGGGTAAAGACAAACCATGTTTAAAGTTTTCCCACTTCGGGTTGGAGGTGTTCAAAATTTTAAAAGAAGGCCTTTGTTAAATATTTTAATATAAATCATTATGTAATTAATTTTTGTATGATGTATAATATGAACTGCGTAATAATAATAAAAAGCTTTTAAAGAAGTTTAACAAAAGATCAATTTGCAAAAAAAAAATAAAATATTACAATATTTTTAGTAATTTAAATAAAAATAATTTTAAAATAAATAAGGTCATAGAGGAGATTTGTTTTTTTTTTTTTTGATTTTTACTTCAAATAATTGTACTTAAAATCAATTGGTCATAATACACCCAACTGAAAGTTGCAAGGCCCTAACCTAACTCGTCGTTGAACCTTACATGCTAGAAAAGGTTAACCAAATTACTTTTGGACTGACTGAAATGAAAAGCTTGCACCCATTTGTCTATAGAAACGATAAACTTCATAACAGTTCATTTAGCCCCGAGTTAGGCCCAACTTGTCTCCATGGTCTTAGTGTTGGCATTTTAGTCAACTCCTAACAACTTTACTCTTAAAGTTAAAATATTTTTCATAAGTATATATATATATATATATATATGAATTAATTATATATTATGAGCTATCATAAAGTTAAGTCTGGTTAAATTGATCTATTAAGGTTAAAGGTTTTGGGCTATATGATATCTAATAAAATATAAGCTTTAATGTGTAGAGATTCAAAAGTCTTATTTCTATTTTATGATCGACTAAAATAGAAATAAGACAAATTATATAAGAAATTAAGGTTATGATCCCCAAGCCATATACACAATTATTTTTCCTAATATCTCATTGGTCAGAGAAGAAACGGTTCTTGAGAGAAAGCAAACATACATATTGACTTGGAAGACGAATAATTGCAAAACTCAAGAATCACGTTTTTCTTATAGATCAAAGTATGATTTTGTAGCAGATCTAAGTACTCTTGATGATTTGACATAATTATTTTTGTGATTGATAATGATTTTCACCGTAAGAAATTAATTCTATCAAGTGATATCACATGCTTTTTTTATGTTAAATCATTGAGAGTTTTTTAATTATTTTTCTTCCACACGGGCGAATTATTTTTGTTTCTTCAGATCTGGTTATTTTAGTGTATGTGTGTTTATACGTATATATATTAACTCCTTGATTATGTTTCGGTGAAATAACTTTTGCAGAAAGTAAAAAAGAGAAACAGATGACGATTCGTTGTTTTCAAAGGGTATTTTCAAAAGTCTTTAATGGATAAAAGTGGTATGAACGTTCCTTTTTGGTTTTTAATAAAGGCCTTTAATCTTTATCATTGTCTTTCAAGAACGTTTCCCCTTTTTTATATACTTTAACCATTAACCATTCATAAAAACCAGAAATAGCTTTATTTGGTTTACTAAGCTATCCCATAAGGCTTTGCAAGGTAACATTGAAACATTACCTAAATATACACCCCACTTTAGAAACCCATTTTTCATCTAGACCATGAAAATTTTTTAGGAATTGAACTTGCGATGTGAGCCAAACCCAGGCCGCAACTTGGTGGTTCTAATACCACTGAGCTACCCCATAAGGCCTTACAAGATAATGGTGAAACATTACCTAAATATTAGTTTATATTTTTTAATTAAAATTGAATTCGGTTAACTAAGGTTAATACAAATGATGTTCAAATTGATTGTTCAAGGTATGTCTAAATATCAGTATAATTGATCTTTTATTAATATTGTGAAATAAATTGATTGAAACAACATGCTGCTAAAGTAGCATCTCTTGTGTAAATTAATTTATTTTATAATAGTAAGATGATTGTGTATGTGTAATTCATGAAGGTATTGACTAGCCCAAAGGAAGATCAATATTTTGGCCGAACTTCATATACACCTATGATGATAGATATGTGACAATTATTAGGTTTGCTATATAAACAATTAATCGGTCCAAGGAAAGGTTAATTGTTTGACATTTTTGTTATTGTCAACACTTGATTACTGCACCAAGGTTACCACTTGCAAGTTGATATTTATGTCCAAACACTAAATATTAATGTGGTGCTAGGTATAATGTGATAGGCTTTTACCATTATTTGATTTTATATGATTACGTGAAATTTATGTGAGCTTGTTTGTTGGTTGTTTTGTTTTATATTCAGTTGCTACTTTTTCTTCAACTATTACTGCCAGCATCAATTCCATTCTCGTGCTTAACGACATAAATTTTAAGGCATAGAAAGAGAACGTTATGATTGTTCTCAGTGTCATGGATCTAAACCTCGTGCATAATTCAGTCAATTTAAGGTTAACTACAATTGTCAAAAGGAGTTCTCATTCTGTGTAAGAAGAGGAAAGACTAAAGCAAGAGAAGACAAAGAGTGCTCATTTGGCAACTATCTCAAAGGATAAAAACTTGAAAAGAGAGAAGGGTTAGGAAGCTGTAGGTGTCACACCACAAAAGAAACAATAGAAGCAACAAGATAAGGCTTTTGCCTTTTTTTTGTGAAAGTACTGCACACAAGAAAAATGATTGTACCAAATATCACATATGATGTGCAAAGAAAGGTACATTTCTTACTTTGATTTGTTTTGAGGTTAATTTAACTTCGGTACCTATACACACTTAGTAGCTAGATTTTGGTGTTACTACCCACGTTAGTGTGTCTATCCAGGGTTGCCTGAACTACTGAAAGCCAGTTGATGTTGAAAGATACATCTATTTAGGCGATGGTAAAATGGTATAAGTTGAGGCTATTGGAACTTTTAGGTTATTATTAAAGACCGGTTATTATTTGGATTTGAATGAGACTTATATTGTATGACCTTTAGATGAAATTTAGTTTCTATTTATGCATTGGACAAATTTGGTTGCTCTCGTTCATTAGGAAATGGTCAATTTAGTCTTTTTCAAGATTCAATACTTGTTGGTACCAATTTTTTATCATTTGTTGATAACCTATATTTAATTAATACGGTTGCCTCATATAATGAAACTTTGCATGTTTGTAGAGGTATACAATAAAAATTAACTAATGAGAATTCCGCTTCATTATGGCACAAGCGTTTAAGGCATATCTTTAAACAAAGAATGGAATGTCTTGTGTCTGATAGGATTCTTGTTCCCCTTAATTATGCAGACTTTGAAAAATGTGTTAATTGTATTAAAGGAAAATAAATAAACTTAAGGAAATCAGGTGCCAATAGAGCTATGGGCATCTTAGAACTTATACATACAGACATTTGTGGGCCATTCCCTATAGCTTTATGGAATGGTCAATGATATTTTATTAAGTTCATAGAAGATTGCTCCCATTATGGCTACTTGTATCTTAATTATTAGAAGTCCCAGTCTTTGGACGTGTTCAAAAACTATAAGGCTGAGATTAAGAATCAACTCAAAAAAAGAATAAAAAGTGTCAGATCTGACCATGGTAGTGAATACTATGGTAGATATGACGAATTAGGTGAAGAACGACCAGGACCATTTGCTAAGTTCCTTGAAGAGTGCAATATCATCCGACAGTACATCATTCTGGGATGTCCTAGCATGAATGGTGTTAGAAAGACGAAACATAACACTAAAGGATATGGTAAGGAATATGATTAGTCATTCTACTCTACCATAATCTCTTTGGGGAGAAGCATTAAAGACTGCTACTTACATACTCAATAAGGTTCCAACTAAAACAACTACCAAAACCCCTTATGAGCTTTGGATGAGCAAAAGTCCCAGTTTGAATCATTTGCGCATTTGGGGTTGTCCAGCTAAGACAAGGCCATATAAGCCAAATGAAAAGAAACTGAATTACAAAAATGTTAGTTGCTATTTTGTTGGATAATTTGAAAGGTTTAGGGGTTACAAGTTTTATAATCCCATTGTAAAGTCAATTTTTGAGATGGGAAATGCCTAGTTCTTTGAGGATATTGAGTTCAGGAGGGGAGACAAGGTGAAAGACATTGTCTTGAAGAGGAATATGTTAATATTCCTCTAGTTGTTGTTGACAATGATATGGGTTTTATTCTTGATATTGTCGAAGTAACAAATCCAGAACAACAAGACAATGTTGAGGAACTCCTTGCTTAGATTGCAAAAATTATTCTAGAAGAACAAACTCACTGACCTCAAGAACTAGTGTCATTAAGGAGATCCATTAGAGAAATGAGGAGTGCGATTCTTGATGATTACATCATATTTCTTGTAACATCTCATTACCTATGTTAGGGCTAGAACAGTATATATCAGAGAGAATGCTGAGAGATTAGAAATGCATTCATATTCATGCATAATATGTCATACCCATACACATGAATATAGATATACTTGTACATGAAAATGATTGTATATGAACTCATTGACATTTTAGGTATAATTGATTATTTTATGTGAAATGTGACTTTTATTGAGAATCATGGTTTATGTGTTTTGAAAATTTAATTGGAAGGCATGTTTAGTGATTTTGAATTTTAGGAAAATTTCTGAATTGTTGGACATTAGTGGACTAGGAAAAACGCCATTTGGCAAATAAATTGATAAAAATAGAAATGAGTGTAATGATATTGAAGAAAATTTGGAGATGACTTTAGAATTATGAGATAGTGATATATAAAAAAATTTAGAGACAATTTGGAGTAAATTTAGAAAAGATCTAACTAGTTCAATGAGAAACTAGTAAAGCCTAAGAAGTTAGATAAGTGACAAGTGTCACTCCGTCCCAGTTCAAGTTTTACTTTACAATTTCACTTGAAAGACCAAGCACTGTTGTTCTTTCCCTAGTTCTCTTCTTTATAGCTATCTTCTTCAAACTTCTACTTGTACATAGATTTTTTTTCATGAAAACCCAAGTTACAATTTTCTTTTATCTGTCCATTTCTACTTCCCCCTTGCTGTTTTCTTCATTTGCCCCAAAGAAAATCGAAACCTGCCAACCTCTACTATGGTATACATGAGTTACATAAAAATTAGGGCTTCTTGATATTTGAAGATTTTGGAGTTTTAACAAGTGAGTATCATGTTAATCTTTCTGAGTGGTAAGAACATGAATCAAATTTGGTGAATTTGTCATTGCATGATCATGAGGAAAAATGGTTATTTTTCATGAATATCATAGTTTTAAGATATGAAAATTTTTGATGTGTTGATTTTGAATCTTTGATGATCAAAATGTTATGAGATATTGTTAAAATAATTTTGGAGTTGAAAGCTTAATGAAAATGTGTAAGAAATTAATGCAGAAATTTTGTGAAAAAATGAATATGTCTATTTCTGTTGATGTTTTCATTGCATACGTGAGTATTTTTGAGTGTTTTTAGAGATGATTTAAAATGAGTTTAGAGTTAAAGAATAGGTATATGGTGATTATGGAGATGAGAATGAATGTTTCAAATGAAAGTTAGAGTCGAAAATTAAGAGTATGCAAAAAAATGAAAGTGAAGGAAGTATAGAAAAATGGAGATATGCATGAGTGTGACCTTCTATTTTGATGGTTGTGTTTTAATATGGGATTTTGGCTTTTGTTTATGGGTGATCTGAGTTAAATGGAAGTCGAAAATGAGGTTGAATTATGTTAGAAATGTTGGTTTGGGTAGAGGAAAAGAAAGGAAGAAGAAGAAGAAATTGCAGTATCGGAAGAGGAGAAGAAAGGCACCATCGTGCAGAACGTTGTAAAAGGATTTGGATAAGCACGATCGTGCTTTGGACGATTATGACTTTTCTTTAGAAGCTGGAATCTCACAATCATGCAGGAGCATGATCGTGACTTTCCAAATGTAACAGAAATCTCACGATCGTGCTCCTGCATGATGTGACTTTGAAGGTTTATAAACGAGAGACAACTTCGAACATCCTTCAGTATTTTGGCTATATCTTCTTCTCCCAACCTCCAAATGACATGGGACTTAAATCATTAGACTTGAAAAACTTGGCTCTACGTCCACCAAAACTCTGAGCCATTTGAAATCATTTTGGAGAGATTTTGGGACTAGTTCGAGTGGGTGTGCACGGTCATGTGTTAAGGATGCACGATCGTGACTTGTTGGTGTGCATGGGCAACAAGTCACGGGCGTGCGTGAAGGTTGCATGCCCATGACATGATTATGTTGGAATGTGCAACTATGCACTAATGATGCATGACTGTGACTTATTTTATTAAAGTTCAAAAGTGCATGATGGTGCACAATCACGATCGTGCACCCAAGAGCTTTTTCCTCACTGAGCATCCTTCTTTCTTTTGCCTATAACTTCTTCTCTAGTCATTCAAACAGAATGATTTTTGATTTGGAGTTAACCAAAGAAATAGGGCTACAGTTTTTTCAAAGAAATCGAGTTGTAAATAGTCCAAAATATTTGGAGTATATTTGAACCAATTGAATAATCCTAGTGTCATTAAAAACTTAAGATATAGGAGAACAATTTTCTAGAAGAAAGTATTGCCAAATTACTTTATGTGTATTGTCTAAATGGTCAAGAATAGTAGACCCGAATGTATGTTTCAGAAAAAAAAAGACTGAAATGATTCAATGAGTTATGAATTGTGATTTTAATGGTTTTATTGATGTATAAACCTAAGTACAAATTATAAGTAGATGAGTTTTGATATAGGATTGATTATGTGATGAGAATAATGGAAAAAATACTCGGGAATGTCATAAACATGCATTGCGCATATTTCATATACATAAACGAGCATCAAGGAATATTTATGAAATTGTGCAAAATTGTGATATGTGTATATTACTTGATATAGAGGAGCAACTGGATTATCAACATTCAGACGTTGTCGGAACTTCCAGGCTTTAGCTTCGGGAATGACCTATGAGTAACCTAGACAATTTCACTCAATTACTTGTTTTCTTTAGAATATGTTTTGAATAATGATATGAATGTGATTTGATTATATTGATGTCAGACAATGAAGGTCCGAGACTTGATGCATGAATGTGATATTGAAGTGTTACTTGTATGTGAATGTGACGAACTAAATGCTTCTTTACATGATTGATTGATTATGAGAGATGTATTCCATATATGAAAGCATAATCAGATAATTGGAGTTGTGACCTAAATAGCTATTGAAAATGAGCTTGAAGCTCCAAATGTGATTAAGAGCCAAACGCTCACTGTTGGGCGCCGTTTCCGGAACCCAACCCTTCCATGGAACCATATAACGTGAACGTACTCCAATGAAGTCTCCTTAACCATCATCGATTTTTTTTTGCTCTGATATCACACTTGCTGAATTCATTTTTAGAACCCAACATCTGGAAA
The DNA here is from genome assembly GCA_027568895.1 of Erythroxylum shatona. Taxonomy (NCBI): domain Eukaryota; kingdom Viridiplantae; phylum Streptophyta; class Magnoliopsida; order Malpighiales; family Erythroxylaceae; genus Erythroxylum; species Erythroxylum shatona. Next base: position 19,457,017 of record JAOSBK010000009.1, on the reverse strand, counting down.
CCATTCATAAAATGTGAGCGTATTAGCCTGTAGGGTTAATTCCATGGAATCTCTTTAGCCATAATCGGATCCCTCACATACTCATAACATCTCCAGCCACAAAGGCGAACCCACACAACAAAATCACAAAATCACAATTGACTTCTTCAAAAGGGTAGCTCTTAGTCTCTAGTTTACTTAGAAACAAAAACCACCTCAATCGGAGCCCTATGGCTCAAGATATGCTTAAAATCCAAAGTATGTTCATATCCTAATCACGCTCTCCAAACCGACCCCTCACTTCCTTTCTATAAAACTTTTTCAATTTAGATCCAAGGGCTATCAATTTTTATGGAAAGGTAGAAAAAACGTGTTGGAATCTAACACTTCAAGAATCACCGCAATCGGAGGTCGGACGAAGGAGTTATGGCCAAATAGATCCAACATGTTCATATCTTTCCTCCCATTGAACATGTTTTGGAGCAAACGCCATAACTCTCACTACGGGTATCGGATTGACTTCGTTATTAGACCATTAGAAAGTATACTCCTAGATCTACAACTTCCGTGAAGACACAAAAATCAGATTCTATCATTTTGGACACGGTCCGTGTGATTTTACACGGGCTGCCCGTGTGACCTTCGGGTTAGAGTGTGCTCCTGCCCCCGGAAACACACTACCCGTGTGATTTTACACGGGCAAGCCGTGTAACCTTCGGGTGACACGAATTTTTCACCCTCCAAGACCCCTCCAAAGGATCCTAAACCCATCCTAACATCCCTTTTACTCAAAATCATTCCAAATTCAACTCTTTCTAGTCAGATATCACTTCATAAACTCTAATGGTTCGAGAAAGAGGTCCTCTACGACATCATAACTTGTAATGCTCATAACTTTCAACTCCGATATCGAAAAATCCCATACTTTATACCTTGCAAGGCTCAGAAGACGAGCTACAACTTTCATGAAGGAAACTTTGTCTAATTCATCTTAAATTAACACATAATTTCTCCTGAAGTTAGAACACACATTCTACCCTCATGAAAAACTCAAAAATTTTCCCAACTTCACTTCCTCTAATACAACATCATTCATAACAATTCAACTTCCAATTGGAAATCATCCAACTCTCACCCTCGATTCATTTCACTCCTCATATTCAACACCATCTCATCATTCATCAAACATCCTATCTTTCTTTTCCATACTATCTCACTTATATATATATAACAATAGTTCAAGCTCAAGACTCATCATCTCAAGTTGATAATTTCAAACATACCTAGTTTCACTTAACATCATCCATGCACAAATCATATTTCGTTTACATCATAAGATAAATGTTTACAAAACTTTAATGGCATTCCAAGCCATATTACATCATCAATATTAAAAATCTGAAATACAACAAAATATACAAAATCCCATAATTCTCAACATACTTCAAACATCTTATTTTTACAAAATCTAACTTCCAATACAAAATATGCAAAATCGAAATG
>JAOSBK010000009.1:19431395-19445384 GCA_027568895.1 Erythroxylum shatona | reverse complement strand
TCCTCCTCCGCTCTTCCTTGATCCTGGGACGCAGCGCTTCACGCTTTGCTACCCGTGAAACATTGTGTGCTGCTACGTGAAATGTAGCGTATGCTGTAGGATGCCAGCGTTAAACGCTAACCTTTTCTTGCTTTGTTTTTTTTCTTTTTTTCTTCAGCTACTTGCATTTAAAATTTTCTTCTTCTTTGTCTTCCATTTTTCATCTTTTAATTTTCTTTGTCCACTCCATGAAGACAAATGAGTATTGATCTTCAGAAAATGTCCCAAATAGGGTATTTTTAACTCATTTTAATTTCTTTGCTCCCAAATTGTACTTAAAATCATATATGAATTAAAGTGAGTATCTTAAGTATTTTTATGTCAATAATCGCTAAGTGTAAATAATTAAATATATCAACAATTAAACACATATTAGTCACGATTGTGCTTATGAATTGTGATTCTAATTGAATGATTTTGGTGTCATTAAAAACTTAAGACATATTAGAACAATTTTTCTAAAAAAAATATTGCCAAATTATTTAAATTTCGTTGTCAGAATGATTGCGTAAAGTAGACCTGAAGGTATGTTTCAAGAAAAATCTGAATTTAACCAAATGAGTTATGAATTGTGATTCTAATGGTTTTGTTAAGGTATAAACCATAAGTATAAATGATACTTATGTGAGTTTGGAAATATGAATATTTACATGATTGAGAATAATAGAGCGATACCCAAGATTGTTATGAACATGCATTGTGCATATTTCATATACATAAATGTGCATCAATGAATATTTATGAAATTGTGCAAAATTGTGATATGTATACGTATTTGCATATTATAGAGGAGCAACTAGAATGTCAATATCTAGATGCTGTCAAAACTTCCAAGCATTAGCTTCGAGAGAAACCTGTGAGTAACCTAGACAATTTTACTCAATTAATTGTTTGCTTTAAAATAAGTTTTGAATGATGATATGAATATGATTTGATTATGTTGATGCCGGGTAATGAAGGTCCTAGACTTGATGCATAAATGTGATATTGAAGTGCTATTTGTATGTGAATGTGACGAAATAAGTGCTTTTTGACATGACTTTTTGAATATGAGAGATGCATTCCATATATGAATGCATGATTAGATAATGATAGTTGTGGCCTTAATAGCCATCGAAAATGAGCTCAAAGCTCCAAATGTGATTAAGAGTTAAAGGATCACTATATAAAATGAGCCCAGTATTCCCAACGGATAAGGGACAATATAAATGAGCTTGGTATCCACAATGGATACGAGATAATTTAGGAACTCGATCACAACAATTTAATAATTGCAAAAGAGTCACATGAGTATTTTATATACATTATTATGCATATGTTGACTGATTGAAATTTATGTTGTCTTACCTTTAAATGAGAAGGTGATATGTGATAATTTATGTAAAAATGCAAAGATGTGAAGTATATGTTACATGTGTGACGTGTTGCGTGAATTGAGTGAACCATCGATAATGGTTACCTCATTGAGTTCGTAAAACTCACCAAAATTGCAATGTTGATTTTTTATGACCGAGAGAGGAGATTAGCTACTGACGAACACTATAAGAATTATAGTCCAATACTTTTGGGAAAAAGAAGAAATGATTCAAAGGTCGGTCAGTTGGGTTTGAAAGATTAAATAGATTTTGTATAATTTCCTCTTTCATATAGCATATTTTGTATTAGGATATGATGAAGTACATGTATTGATGTTTGAAAGCTACAATGTATATACGTTCGAACTTATGAAATGAAATGAGGAAAAGTTGGATTTAAAATATTATAACTTTCTTGATTATGTCTTATAAGAGAATAAAGATAGATGATGCCATGTTAAGTGATTGTGTTGACTACTCTAGCATGCTATTATCATAGGTTATGTACTGGAATGTCCTTGGGGTGTTCCAGTATGTACCTACAGTACTAGGGGTGCTATAATTGGTTAGTATCAGAGTATGGTTTGACATCTATAGGGACATATAGGAATGTCAAGCATGAAATATCATAAAAAATGCAGATAATGATTGAAATTCTTTTTTATTATAGATCATCAGCCATAGGTGATCAAGTGGGACAGTCAGCTGATCTAGGATCTATAGAAGCCAATAGAGAGTCTTTGGTACCTCGATAAGAGGAGATGCCTCCTAAAGTTGTCGAAAGAACGGTGAGGAGATATGATAGGCTGCGGAAGTAGGGGTTGTGGATTTCTACAGAACTACAAACCCTGTGGAGGCTGAGGGATGGCTAGAAAGGAAAGAGAGGGCTTTTGTTTAGATGGACTATTAGCTAGATAAGAAGTTTAACTACACAATTTTTTTACTGCAAAGCCCAGCTTACCAATGGTGGAAGACTGTTACAGGAAGTACCACCAGGCCTTGCAATCTGAAGTGGGAAGACCTTCTAAGGGTCTTTAAGGAGAATTACATGTCTAAGATCTACATGGACAGAAAGATTAAAGAGTTTCTGAATCTAAAGTAGGGCAGAATGTTAGTGGGAGAATATGAGATCCGGTTTAATGAGTTGATGGGGTATGCTACTACTTTGATTCCTACCGAAGAAGGTAAGTGTAGGAGATTCAAAGATGGGATGACTATGGAAATCAGAACAAGGTTAGCAATTTCAAACCTTAGCAGTTTTACTAAATTGAGATCTGCCTCAATCAGAATTGAACAGCTAATGAGAGAGGGACAAGTTGAGTATAGGATCTAAAATGAAGAGGTACAATGAGATTCAGAGTGGTTCTGGCAGAAGATTCAGTAAGCATCAGAACTGAGCTTTCAGACCATCGGTTATATCAGGACAGTCGGGGTTCATGCAGAGCGATAGCTTCATACAGTCTGGCAATGCAAGAGGTACAGTACAGAGTCAATTATTTCCTTGTGAACATTGTGAGAAGAGACACGATGGTAAGTGCTGGAGGTTGACTAGAGCTTGCCTTAGATGTGGCTCCTTTGATCATTAAATTAGAGATTGTCCTGCTGCTATGGAAACTCACTCTGGTATGAGAGGGGGATCAGTAAATGAAGCTACTGTCCAGTAGAGCCGAGGTAGTGGGTCCTAATAGAGAAGCCATGACAGAGGTAGAGTGAGCCCTGGGAGTCGTTCTGTTAGGATTGAGGTGTGAAGCAGCTAACCGCAGTCTCAGGCCCGAGTGTATGCCATGACTAGGCAAGAGGCTTAGGATTCTCCAGATGTCGTTGTAGGTGTGTTACTTCTTTTTTATTATGAAGCATTTGCATTGCTAGATCTAGGATCTACGTATTTTTTTATTGCACCGCATCTGGCATCTAGGTTGCATTATGATAGAGAGCTATTACAACATGGATAAGATGTGAGTACACCAATAGGTAGTACTATAGTGATAGGAGAAGTCTGCAGGGGGTGTTTGATTAGAATTGATTGGGTAGAATTGGAGGCAGACTTGATTATACTACAGTTGAGAGATATAGATATTATTCTAAGTATGGATTGACTCATTGCTCATAGAGCCATCATGAGATGTTATATTAAGGAGGTGGTTCTAGAATCTTCCAGTCAGTTGAGAGCAATTTTTAGAGGAATAAGTTAAGCAGTACCAGCCAGGTTGATATTATTCATGAGTGCATAGAGGATCATGCAAGGGGGATGTGAGGCTTATCTAGCCCACATCATTAATATTAGAGCTAAGAAAAATGTGCAGGACATTCTTGTGGTTAGGAAATTCTTGGATATGTTTCCCACCGAGCTATCTGGTTTATCTCTAGATTGGAAAATGAAATTCGCAATTGACTTAGTCCCGGGTGCTGTCCTGTATCCATTCCTCCATATACGATGACACCTAAGGAAGTAAAGGAGTTGAAGGCTTAACTATAGGAGTTGTTGGAAATGGGTTCATTAGACCCAGTGTTTCACCTTGGGGAGCTCCAGTATTGTTTGTGAAGAAGAAAGATGAAACTCTAAGGCTATGCATCGATTATAGGCAACTGAATCGGGTGACGGTGAAGAACAAGTACCCGTTGCCTAGAATTAATGATTTGCTTAATCAGTTGCAAGGAGCTCAGGTGTTCACTAAGCTAGATTTGAGATCGGAGTACTATCAGTTGAAGATAGCAGAGGCTGATGTACCTAAAAGTGCATTCAGGAGTAGATATAGGCACTTCAAGTTCTTAGTAATGCCTTTTGGGTGAACTAATACCCTAGCAGCATTTATCGCTTTGATGAACAAGGTGTTTTAGCCTTACCTAAATCGCTTTGTGATAGTGTTTATCGACAGCATTTTGGTATATTCAAAGAATAGAGAAGAGCATCCTAGACATTTGAGAGTAATACTACAGATTATGATGGAGAAAAAATGTATGCCAAATTCAATAAGTACAAATTTTGGCTGGATCAAGTAGTATTTCTGGAACATATAGTGACTGGACAAGGCTTACAGGTGGATCTAAAGAAGATAGAGGCAGTGATGAATTAGGAAGATCCAAGGAATGTGTTTAAAATTCAAAACTTCCTAGAATTGTCGAGGGGTTTCTTTAATCTTAGCCCCGCTAACAAAGCTTCTGAGAAAGCATGTAGTATTAAGATGGGATGAGAAATGTCAGAGGAGCTTTAAGGAGCTGAAGCATCAGTGACTACGGCACTAGTGTTAACAATCCTATTGGGAACTAGAAGGTATGTGGTATATAATGATGCTTTATATCAAGGATTGGGATATGTTTTGATGGAGTATGGCAAGGTAATAGCTTATGCATCGAGATAACTAAGGTCTCATGAGATTAACTATCAAGTACATGATTTAGAGCTTGCTACAGTTGTCTTTTCTCTAAAGATATGGAGACTTTATTTGTATGGAGAGACATTCCAGATTTATACTAATTATAAAAGTTTGAGATATCTGCTGAGTCAAAAAGAATTGAACAGGAGACAAAGAAGATGGATTGAATTATTAAAGGATTATGACTGGACAGTTGAGTATCATCCGGGGAAAGCTAATATGACGGTTGATGCTTTGAGCAAAAAGTCTAATACCAGGGTAGCTAAGATTCAATTATTTTGGTTACCAAGCTTGATTCATTTGAGAGCTATGAATGTGGAGTTGAAAATAAAGCAAGACGAGGCATTAATAGCTATGCTGAAGTAGAGGTCAATGTTACATGATAGAATAAAAAGGGTACAGAATAAAGATCCCGACATGGTGACCTCCTTGAGAAAGTAAAGATCCCGACATGGTGACCTCCGAGTTTGAGTTAAGGGATGAGGCATTGTGGTTGATGCAGAGGCTGTGTATGCCTAATATGGATGATTTGAGGAAGGAAATTCTAGAGGAAGCCCATATGGTCGCTTATGTTATGCTTCTTGGTACTACCAAGATATATAATATGCTAAAGCAGCATTTTTGGTGGCCTAGAATAAAGAAACAAGTGGTGGAGTATGTTTCTAAGGGTATACATGCCAATAGGTTAAAGCTAAGCATCAGGATCTAGTAGGGAAGCTACATTCATTGCCTATTTTGGAGTGAAAATGAAAACAAATTACTAGACTTCATTATAGGATTGCCTAAGATTTCGACACAGAATGATGTTATATGGGTTGTAGTAGACCGATTGACTAAGTCGGCCCACTTCTTACTAGTGAGAGAGAATAACTCACTAGACTAATTAGCCAGGAGGTATGTGAATGAGGTTGTTAGACTGCATGGGGTTCTAGTGTCTATTGTATCAGACAAGGATTCCAAATTCACTTTGAGATTCTGGAAGAGCTTGCAGTCTACTATAGGTACTATGTTAAACTTCAATACTGCATTTCATCCTCAAACAGAAGGACAGAGTGAGAGGACAATCAAGACAATTGAGGATATTCTTGGAGTATGTGTATTGGAGTTGCAAGGAGCTTAGGATCAATATATAGCACTAATAGAGTTTGCTTATAACAACCATTATCACAATAGTATTAGAATGGAACCATATGAGGCATTGTATGGAAGAAAGAGTCGATCGCCTATATATTGCGATGAAGAGGGCTTGAGAATAGTTGAAGGCTTAGAATTGATACAAGATATTATGGACAAGGTAAAATTGATCCGAAGCCGAATTAAAACAGCTCAAGATAGACAGAAGAGTTATGTGGATCAATATCGAAGGGACATGGAATACATTGTGGGAGACAGAGTATTTCTGAGAGTGTCACCTTGGAAAGGAGTTTAGAGATTCAGTAAAAAGGGCAAGTTAAGTCCTAGGTACATTGATCCTTATGAGATCATTGAGAAGATGGGACCTTTGGTGTATAAGTTAGCTTTACCGAATGAGATGTCTTAATTACATAATGTGTTTCATGTGAGTATCCTTTGAAGATTCCGATCGGATCTGACATATGTAATACCGAATCAAGAGATTGAGGTTACTAGTAACCTAAGCTAAGTTGAGCAGCCAATCAAGATAATGGGATCTCAGATGAAGCAGTTGAGGAATCGAGTAATTCCATTAGTGAAAGTCCTTTAGAGGAATCACTAGATTGAGGAAGTCACTTGTAAAATGGAGGAGCATATGAGGTGACAATATCCCCACCTGTTCGAACAATCAAGTAAGAATTTCAAGGATGAAATTTCTTTTAAGGAAGGGAGAGTTGTAACATCCCAATCGTGAAATTAGAAAATGCATTCATGCTCATGCATAATATAACATACAAATACATGTGAATATTGAATTTTTGGATATGAAAATGATTGTACATGCATTCATTGACATCTTCCAGATATAATTGATTTATATATGTGAAATCTGATTTTATTTAGAATTATGGTTTTTATGTATAAAACAAATTGATTTAGAGAGTGTATTTGTTAAATTGGAATTTTATGAGAATTTTTAAGATTGTTGAATATTATTAGACTAGGAAAAAAGCCACTTGGCAAGTAAATTGATAAATGGAAATAAAAATAAAAATCAAATGATATTGAAGAATTTTTTTATAGATGACTTTAGAATTTGTGAGAAGATGATATTGAAAATTTTAGAGATAATTGGAATAAAAAGATGGGAGCTATGGGCCTAGTTCAATAAGAACTTAGTTAAAGCCTTAGAAGTTAGATAAGTTATAAGTGTCACTTGTCTAGTTTAAGTTTTACTATACAATTTCATTTGAAAGACCAAGTACTGTATTCTTGTCTTCACCTTCTTCGTAGCTTTCTTCTTCAAGTTTCTTTACATTCACAGAGTTTTTTCATCAAACCTTCACTAAAGTTACACCTTGCTTTTATCTAGTCATTTCTACTCCCACCTTATTGTTTTCTTCTTTTATCCCAAGAAAAATCAAAACTTGCCAACCTCCTTAATGATGTACGTGACTTGCATGAAATTTAGGGCTTCTTAAGGTTTTGATGAAATTGGATTTTTAATAAGTATCGTGTTAATCCTTATGAGAAGTATGAATATGAGATAAATTTGGTGATCTATTTGACATTTCATAATCATGAAATGATAGTCATTTTAAATGAAAGCCGTGAATATAAGATGAAAATATGGATGTGTTAATTTTCAAATTTGATGATCGATATGTTATAAAATGGTGTAGAAATGTTTTTTGGTGTTGAAAGATCAACAAAAATGTGTATGAAATTAGTGTAGAAATTTATGAAAGTTGATATTCATATATGCTCTGTTTTCTTTTCTTACAGTTGTTGTTATGAATTTTTGGATGTGTTAGAGATGAACAAAAAAAAAGTTTAGAGTTAAGGAAAGGTGATGTCGGGCTTTCAATAGGATTAAAATGAAAAGTTAAGATTAAATTAAAGTGTTGATGGAGATGAAAGAGTGCAGCAGAAATGTGAAAAAAATGCAGTAGTGAAGAAATACACAAATTGGTGATATACGTGAATGAGGTTCTGTTTTGATGTTTGTGTTTAATCACGTTTTTTGATCTGTTTGTGATTGTGTTAAGCTCAATGGGAGTTGAAATGATGAAATGAAAATGGAGAATGTACTAAAAATTAAACTGTAGAAAAATGAAAGATGAAATTGCAAAAAAATTGGAAAGTGTAGAAAACTTGAAGAACATGCATAAATGGGTGCTATTTTTGGAAGTTGTCTTAATTATGAATTCTGAAGTTGTTTGTGAATGATTAAAGCTGAATGAGAGTTGAAAATGAAGTGAAAATAAGGGAAAATGTATATTAGAAAAGTTTGATTTAGAAAAAGAATGAAAGAAGAAGAAGAACTGCAGCATTTCTGAAGAAGGAAGAAAAGCACAATCGTGCTTCTACACGATCGTGACTTTTCTGTTGAGTTTACGAGTCACAATTGTGAAAAAATGCATGATCGTGACATTTGTAAACAAGTAGAAATCTCACGATCATGCTAGTGCACGATCGTAACTTTCAACCTTTACTGAAAGTTGAAAAATGCGAATATCCTTCGATCTTTTGGCAATAACTTCTCCTCTTGACCTCCAAATGACATCGGATTTAAACCAACAGATTCGAAACATGTTTTTCTACATCTTCACAAAAATTATAATCATATTAAAAAATTTTTGAGAGATTGAGTGATAAATTTGGGACGCAAATGATGAACAGTTCTAGAAAAATGATGAATGGAGTATTTTCATTAAACATGCTTCGGTATTTTGACAATATCTTGTTCTGTAGTTATCCAAATGGAATGATTTTTAATTTGGAGTAAACTAGATAATAGGAATACAAAATTTCTAAAGAAATATAGTTTTAATTCAGTCTCTAAGAATCTAAATTTCTGGATGAAATTTGAGTATAGGGCACTATTTCAATATAAGAATAGTCTAAAAATTGTTGGAGTATAACTTTCAGAGTACTAAACCAAATTGAATGATCTTGATGTCATTCTAAACTTAAGACATAGGAAAACAATTTTTCTAGAAGAAAGTATTGCCAAATTACTTCATTTTCATTGTCAGATTGATCATGTACAGTATACCCGAAGGTATGTTTCAGAAAAATATGAATTTGATCAAATGAGTTATAAATTGTGATTCTAATGGTTTTATTGAGGTATAAACTATAAGTTCAAATGATACTTATGTGAGTTTGAAAATATGAATGTTTATGTGATGAGAATAATATAGTGATACCCGATATTGTCATGAACATACTTTATGCATATTTCATATACATAAATGTGCATCAATGAATATTTATGAAATTGTGCAAAATTGTGATATGTATATGTATTGCATATTATAAAGGAGCAACTGGAATGTCAACATCCAGATGTTGTTGAAACTTCTAATCATTAGCTTCGAGAGTAACCTGTGAGTAACCTATATAGTTTCGCTCAATTAATTGTTTGCTTTAAAATATGTTTTGAATGATGATATGAATGTGATTTGATTATGTTGATGCCAAGCAATGAAGGTCTAAGACTTGATGCATGAATGTGATATTGAATTGCTACTTGTATGTGAATGAGACAAAATAAGTGCTTCTTAACATAATTGTTTGAATATGAGAGATGCATTCCATATATGAAAGCATGATCAAATAATGAGAGTTGTGACCTAAGTAGCCACCAAAATGAGTTGAAAGCTCCAAATGTGATTAAGAGTCAAAGGCTCATTATGTAAAATGAGCCTTGTATCCCTAACAAATACGGGACAGTATAAATGAGCCCAGTATCCATAATAGATATGGGATAGTTTAGGCACTCGATCACAACAACCTAATAATTAGTATTTCATATAAATTTTTATACGTATGTTGAAATGATTGAAATGTATGTTGTCTTACCTTTAAATGAGAAGGTGATATGTGACAATTTATGCAAAAATGCAAAGATGTGAAGCATATGTTACATAGTGATGTGATGTATGAATTGAGTGAACCATCTTACCTCATTGAGTTCACAAAACTCACCAAAATTGCAACATTGTTTTTTAGGATCGAGAGAGGACATTAGCGACTGAGGGACACTACAAGAAGTATAGTCTAGTACTTTTGGGAAAAAGAAGAAATGGCTCAAAGGTTGGTCAGCTGAGCTTGAAAGATTAGATAGATTTTTGTGTAATTTCCTCTTTGATGTAGCATATTTTGTATTAGGATATGAGGATGGACATGTATGGATGTTTGAAAGCTATAATGTATATACGTTCGGACTTATGAAATGAAATGAGGAAATTTTGGTTTTAGAATATTGTGACTTTCTTGATCATGTCTTATAAGAGAATAAAGATAGATGATGCCATATTAAGTGATTATAGTGGCTGCTCTAGCGTGCCATTATCATAGGTTATGTACTGGAATGTTCTCCGGGTGTTCCGGTATGTACCTACAATAGTGGGGCGCTACAGAGGTTCCTCGTTTGACTCAATTACAAGCTCACTTGGAAGGAATTCCATAATTATTTGTCCTTCTCCCTTAACTCTGTCTTCCTTTGCAAGTTCAAGTTTCTTTTTTCTGAGTTTGAGTAATAGCCATAATCCATTCTGTTAGGTTAGACTCAGTATTGCTTGGAAGGGTTACTGTATTTTGAGTAGAAATTACCTTCACTAGTTGACCTACTTGAAGCTCCAGATTGTGTATTGAAGATGTGTGGTTTTTAGTGACTTGCTCGAATTTTCTTTCAAACCTCCTATATGCATCCTCCATGCCTCCAATTTTATCCTAAATCCTATCCAACTTGGATTCCATTTAGCTCGGTTTGTATTGCTAGAAGCATGTTCCCCTTAAGATCTGAATTGTCCTCCAGTATTGTTTATTCATGAGAAGTTAGGGTGATTCTTCCACTCGGGATTGTATATGTTGGAGTAAGGATTGTTTCCCCATCCTCGTCCATATTGAGCTCTCATATAATTCACTTACTCTGGATCTTTCCTTTATCAAGAAACAATCCACTTTATCATGGTCCATTTGCCCACATAGTTCACACTTAAGTTGCTCAATTTTTACTGAAGTTGAGGACGAAGCCTTCATATTGTTGAGCTGTAGAGTTTTGTTATTAATTTTAGCTTGTATCTCTTTCATTTGATTAATAACCACAATTCCCTTTTATTCTCGGAAGGTAGTGGTTTGTCTACTTCGCTCGCTCGTCCATAGGTAGCTATTACTTGCCATCTCCTCTATCAAGTCTTCTACTTCATCTACTATCTTTCTTATCAGTGATCCTCCTAAAGTCACGTCAATTGTGCCTCTCATATGTAGGGTTACTCCATTATAGAATGTTTGCAACAAGAATTCCTTGGGAAGGTTATAATAAGGGCATTTTCATTGTAAATCCTTATATTTTTCCCACGTTTCATAAATCAATTTCCATCACTTCGCTGGAAGTTAGTAATTTCCTTGATAATCTTTGTGGTCTTGGTAAGGGGAAAATACTTATCTAAAGAGGCACGAATTAGCTGATCCTATGTTATGACATTGGCTAGGTTGAGAGAATGATACTAAGCCTCTACTCTATCTCTAAGAGTAAAAGGAAAGAGCCTAATCCTTACCACATCTTTCGATATATAATGGTATCGAGAAGTATCACTTATTTTAAGGAAATTCATCCATTGGGATCCTCATTCATTAATCTATAGAGCTATATGTTTTATTGAAGCATGTTTAGGTAGGGGTTAGTTTAATTTTAAAAGATACTGCTTGTACAGATGGCCTAGCTACTCCTTCGTTAACCGCATTGAAACCTAGTCTTATGAAGTCCATTATTGATGTCCTTGGTTCCCTCCAGAGTCCAAATCTTGTTGAAATTCCTTGGCCGTTGTTAGCATGAACAATTTCTTCTTCTTCTTCACGTCAAGCTTTCTAATTGATCGTTCTAATTGAGTGATGTCTAACTCTAAGGTTTTAGCTACACTACTTGATCTTCTCATAACTCATGTGTTCATGCAAGATCACGATTTCAGAAATAGAAAGAAAGAAATAACAAAAAAAACTAACTAAACACCTTAAATTAAAGAATCAAACTAATTGCCTCCCCGACAACAGTGTCAAAAACTCGATCGGGTTGCTGATATGTGTAAGTTTTAAATAATTAACCTCGATAATCCACAAGTGCAAAATTCATTTGTGTAGTACCTAAGGTGATGATCCCACGAGGAGGGATAATCTAATCCTAAAATCTAAGGCTAGAACAATTCGTAAAATTCAAAATGTAATGAAACTAGAATGAGAATTCAATTCAAGTAAGCAAATCAATTAAAAAATCAATCACAAAATATTAATAATTTAGCTGTTGCAACACAAACTCAACAATCAACCTAAAGGAGTTACCAATTGAGAGAAAGGAAAATTTACCTATCTTTAATACTAACATAATTGATTATGAATTACCATATTATTAGTTCTAGACGATCCTATGGTTAATCACTCTCTCTCAAGTTATAACCATTAACTCTAAATTATAAGCCCTTATTAGATTATACAAGTTGCAATTTCTTAATTAACAACCTATCCAAAATCCTAATTAGATATGAAGTTGTATAATATACTATTAAAAACCTATGTAAGATCTCTCTTCTCACAATTTACTGATTTAATTTAATTATTGTTCTATTAAATCACCTAACTCTCATTGGCCCAATTTAATTATTTTTCATCCAATTCACCCTCTCAGTTAGTTATCGAATTATGTACGTCCATAATTAAATCACAATAAATCCAAATAACACATAAATAATCATATTTCATGTTGGGACCCCATCCTTGTGAGTCACGTGCCGACGTCTTATGTGACATCAAGGCGCGCATCCCTCAAGGTTGGTGTGCCAACACCAAGTTAAACCTCAAAAACGAACTCATCTCACTTACTTCCGAACGGATCTTGGAATAGCTCAAAAAGGTTCACAACATTGAGCCTCATTGCCTTAAGTTTTCTAACGACTCCAAAAACACTCAAGTTGGTTCAAAAATAAAGAAGTATTGGCCAAAACACTTTCGGGTTAAAAGTACACCGAGACTAACTACTACACTCGAATTCACTTCAGAAATTGAAAGCCTTAGGGCCTAAATTGAAAATGTATTCCTTCAGAAAAGTTGAAGCCCCATGTCTCTAGTTTGTTTGGAAACAAAAATCAACTCAATTGGATCTCTACAGATCAAGATATCGTCAAAATACTAAAGCATGTTCAAACTTTTTCAACGATCCTCTCACTTTGATTTAATCAATCTTTTTCAAATTAGTGTAATACCTACAAAATTATTTTGGAGAGGTAGAGGAAAATTTTAGAAATCCAACGCTTCAAAAATCGGGTCAATCGGAGATCGAACGGAAAAGTTAGAAGCAAAAGAACAAATCATATAAAAATAAAAAAAATAAATAAAAATAAAAACGGCATCGCATTTGCGAGTGCGCTCGCCCTCGCGAGCACTGGCGATCGCGAGGCTCATGTGCGTCCTGCCTTCTCCTCTCCCGACTTTCTAACTTCTAGAATTAATATCTTTCAACCTAGAACTCCAAAATTTTCAAATTTGGTATCAATGAAAAGTTAAAAGGAAGCTCTACAACTTTCATGAAGGATTTAAAAATCAATTTGGCCTCTAAGGGAGTCAAAAATTACTTCAAAGTGACTGCCTAAAATAAATCATCCTACACAGTAACAGAACTTCTAAAAATCATATCTTTCAACTTCATGGCCCAAAAATGTCACATTTTATATCAATGGAAAGATACAAAGACAATCTACAACTTTCATTAAGACCCAATGAATCAATTCTAATTCTATGAGAGTCAAACATTCTCTCAAAGTTTCTTCCCACAAATGTGCCATGTGACAGCACCTGCACCCAACTTCCACAATTCATATCTTTCAACTTCCACACCCAAAAATAGCATTTTATACATCGTTGGAAAGCTATGAAATTTCTCTAAAACTCTCAAGAAGGCTACTTGACCCAATTCAATCCACATCAGTCCAGAAATTGCCTCAAAGCACAGTATACACAAACCTACCCTTATGGACATTTTAAAGAACAAGCAAAGCAACCTTTGGAAGGCTACTTGATCCACTGCAATTCATATCAGCCCAGAATTTGCC
>JAOSBK010000009.1:19385718-19409136 GCA_027568895.1 Erythroxylum shatona | reverse complement strand
ATGTTCTTTTATGCTTAAGTGATCTCCCAAAAATGTCCTTGAACATCCTTATTACATTAACACTTTAATTCCACTTATCCATTCAACAAATCCTACTAACCTTGACATAATTATAACTCCAAAATTTTAATCTATCCAAACCTCAAAATTATTTCAGATCATGTTTGACTTAAACAAAAATTTTCAGGGTCCAACACTTTTCTACTTTTTTTAAATATTTTCCTTTAAGCTTAACCCACTTACCTAACTTGTTAAGACTTATTAAGAGCGACCTAGGTCTTCTTTGAGTTCTGATTGAGTCTGAGGTTGTATCCATCATTTTCAACTGCATTAACTTATTTAAGTTAGCACTCCATGAAAAAGCCCTTTTTTATTGCTCAACCTCTAGCTTAAGGATGATACAGACTATTGGATGTACAATTTTGACAAGTTTATAAAGGTAGAAGTGAACTCAAATGTGATTCAGTAACTAGTTTGGATATTAAATTCTAGGAAAGGGAGAGAATTTAAAGAAACAATAACCACAATTTATAGTGATGGTAATGAATCGGGTCAGATCAGGGTAGTCTAAACTTGAATTTAATACGAGGTAGCCAAGCCTAAGCCAAGCCCAATCGAGCTTGGGTAACTCAAAGTCTGACTCAATTCAATACAACCCAACTTTTTAAATTAAAAAATGATATTATTTTCTACAAAATGACGTCATTTTTCTTATAACTATTAGGTCTAAGCTATTCAGACCTAGTTGGAATGATCAAACTGAGTTTAACTTGTTGACTTCAAACCAAATCAATATAAGCTTGAATTGAATTAATAGGCCTATTATTTTATATTATTTGCTCATTTCGGGAGAATTGGAGGTAAGCTATATATTACAAGGCAATGTAGATTTTGGTAAGGTTAGACTCTAGAAATGAAATTATAATTAATTTATAAATATTTTAAATAATAAATATTGTTAAAATGATAAAAATTAATTAGACCTATGTAAATGTCTTTATACACATTCTAATATAATTGATATCTTATCAACGTTCAAGAGGATACTTTTTATGTTAATTTAATAAAAAACCTATAGATTTGGGTTTAGAGTGTAAATATTAGGAAGTGAATTGATACAACAGATAATGACTATTTTAGATATTTTAGAAAATATTAATAGATAATTGTACCTTTTCTCTTAATAAAGAGGTTGAAATATATTTGATTTGGCCTCTTTTAAAAATATAATTTCGAAATGTCAACTAAAAGTCTCATAAATTATAATTGTATTTTGTTCTTAATAAAATTAAGTATCCCATATTTGATTCTTAAAGTTTCTTAAATTTTAAAATTAAATACAACTTAATTTAAATTATTTTTTCTCTTATAAAATGATCTTTGTATTTGACTTATTAGATATCTAATATGTTGAGAATGATTATAAAATAATTAGAATTCAATAAATTATTTTTAAATTATCTAATTAAATAATTTATAATCATAAATTAAAATTAATATCTAGCAATATGTCATGACTATCCAAATATTAAAAATGTCAAAGGCCTTTGACTTAATCATTTTATCATCTAATATTCTAACTAGGCCTGAAGTATGAAACTAGTTTCTACTCTATTTTAATCAAGCATGTTTCTTATTACTAATTAGTAACTGATTTATAATTGATATTTAAAAACATTATTTCAAGTTTTAATTCACTCTGGTCAAAAAATTCCTTAAATCATTATAAAAGAAGAAGAATAGAGCATTCTCCTCAATTACTTTAGAGTGACTAATTTTTTATTAACTTATCTAACCATCTCCGCATAGTTTATGTTATATTCAAGTACTACTAATTGAGGTATAGCATCAAAACATAACAATTCTCATATGAGATACCTTAATAATCTCAAGTTTAAAGATCAACTATATAATCATCATAATGAGAAGATCTGTGTACCATAAGTAATGATCTATTTGGGATCCTCATAATAAGGTTAATTCAATGAACTTATCTTCTAATAAGTGTCAATATGTTTGTTTAAGTATCTTCATACTTTAGTCCTTCAGATTGATTATTTCTTTCATAAGGAAAAAAACATGTACTAGTCTTTTCGCTCAATTAATATCCAATTTTAATAGAGTAATGAATATGAACAAATTATGAATAATTATCATCTTATAATTATAAATCTCATGATTATGGTCTCATATATATTAAATAAATAAATAAATACACATAAGATAAATAATATCTTTAATTAATTATATCAAATAATTTGTGGCAAATCGATTAATTGTAAGTCATAAATCAATAATCTTTCACTTTTTAAATATATTATTTAAGTAAGTTATACTGTATCATCATTTAACAATCATGCTATTGTTGGAATAGTAGTTTAGTGAGAAAACTCTACAAGATTCCTTTTAGAGAGTACTTGCTTAAATTTTATAACTTTTATCCTAATTATTACTATAATTAAGAGAAACTGAAAAAATGAATACTTGGATTATTTGTAACATCCATAAGTAACATTCAAGGAAAAAAATGCTTCATAGGCTAAGTGATCTTCACTCTCCTCATCTTGAAATTTTATGTTGTCAAAATCATCCAAGACCATTATGAATTTCCTAGTTGAATACATGGTAAATATAAATATTTGTCATATTTTGTATATTTTTAATACTTATAAATGATCCAACATTATGTAAATAGTGGATATTAATTTCCTAACTTTGTGGTAGCTATCAATGTGCTTGATGGTAACATATTGATATATTTTTTCGCCTATAGAGTTTTAGGTCCTTAAGCTCCTTTTATCCTTTTGAAATACACTATCAATAGTAGGAAGTACATTAATTTCTTCTGCATTTATTTTATTTATGATTATAACATATATTACTATTGATATATGTCAAGCTGGCTTACATTTGGTATCAAAGCATTAATAACCTCTGCCTTGTTTTAGTTTTTGGAGAACTTTAAATTTTGAAAAATAAATATTGAATTTGAAAATTTGCACTTGAGAGCCATTTTTGGAATTTTTATTAAAGATAGACATCTTTAATTAGGTAAGAATGGCAGTCCAGCCTAGGGTTGACTTGGCTCAGGCTCAGGCTCAGGCCTGGGCTGCTTGTTCTCAACTCAGCTTGAGGGCTGATAGTCAAACCTAGAACTACAACTTTTTGAAAGTTATTTTTAAAAAAAATACTAAGTCAGGTCGGGCCACTAGTTTTTAAAAAAGGTCATCTAAACTTACTAGTTTACTTTGAATATAATATAGTTGAAGTTTATCATGACATATGGTAGATTAATTATAGTTATACAATCCATATTATAAATGAGTTGCATGATGTACAAAACCTAAAGAAACTAGTAAGAAGTGAGTAATGCATCTTATTCAAAAATAATATGAGTTCATATGTGGAGGTTGTTAGGGAATAAAATTTAACTTTATGTATTGGTTTTCTTTTAAAATTAGAATGATATTTCATATTCCCAATTTTTGTAAGAAATTGATTTCAGTTTTAAGACTTGCACCTTTTGGATATTCCTTTCATTTTTCGTATGAATCTTTAAAGTTAAACTACAAATTTGAATTTGTGGGGAATGGAACATTATTTGATGGTCTTTTCTTTTTTTTAATTAAATTGAATTAAAAGAAAAGAGGGAGTTCAGTACAACGCTTATCCTATTAAAAGGATAACAAAACAATGACCCAAATGACATTGTAACCTAGAGGCATAAAATACCCCTTGTAAACATACAACCTTATATAAGCACTTGGATTTTCCTAAAACGAGTGAACTAAAATCCCCCAAATAAATTTCCTCAAGTAGTTTCCAAATTAGGGCTTGAATGTTTTCATCTACTCTTTCTTGAGTCGATTAAGTAGGTAATGGATTTCTACTTTGAGCCTTCTCATTCATTTTCACTCATAACTTCTCTGATAGGGATACTTGATGGGTCTTCCTCTGGCTAATATCTCCCATCGCACGACTACCTAGTGATGGAAGTAGATGATCAAGCGTAATGACCATTTGGAGGAGTGACCCCGTAAACTAAGAGCTCTATCTTTAGATTACTATACAAGAGTTATGTATGTGGTACCTTGCTAGTTTAGGTCACATAGATGTATTTTTCAAAGATGTACAGGGTATTATTGGAGTCTTATTAGAGTCTCTAGGAAATTACTAGTCTCTCACTGCATTTCTTCCCTATTTGGTTTATGACCGGTTGTTCTCTGATAATTTACAGATGATTTCTATGAGAACATGTAAGCCTCTTTCCTTTCTTGCAAATCTTCTATTATTCCTCTCCCTCCAAGTCTTCTATATACATATTGTAATGGCTACCATGTAAACATCCTTGTCATGTTTTTATGAATGGTTCAGTAGTATCTCTTGTATAATGAAATTCAGATTGCTTTGATAGTAATTATGTTTGCATAGAGAGGAAATTTACTACCATACTCTACTAGAAAAATTGCATATAAAGAATAAATGGTCTCTGTCCTCTTCATCTAGGTTACAAAGGATATATCTTTTATAGGAGGAGAGGAATTTTAATCTTGTCATAGTGCTTAGTAAGTCCTTTATGGCTAACCAGCTCAAGAAGCTGGCATTTAGCTTGATAGAGTTATTCCAGATCAAGTTACACCATCCAATTCTTGGGTTTGTCCCATACTTTAGTTGTTTTACATTTTTATTTATTATATCCGATATAGCTAGGCCATTCCATAGATATATAGCCTCTCCTTCATGGTGTCGATACTATGGTATCGAAAGTGATCTGATCTCCTCTTAGGAAAGATCCCAATTTCCATCTACAATGAATTCTTAGATTTTAACTTTTTTTGAAAATTTATCTAGAATATCCCTAGCTCCTTAACCTGTCCAATTGTCATACCATAATGAAATTCAATCCCCTATCCCTATCTTGCAAATGATCTAGTATTGAACTTCCTCCCCCATTCTAAGTATTTGATTAAAAAACCATGAGAAACTATTTTTAGGTATAATTGCCTATAGACTACCGCACCTTAATATACAGCTATGCACCCATTTAATCCATAATGATTCCTTTTCACTTAAAATTCTCCACAACCTTTTTAGAAATAAGCATTTGTTGCTTCTTCTAATTGACTCCAATCCCAGTCGTCCAATTTCTTTTGGTTGACATATTTGAGTCCAACTGACTTTATCAATTCCTCTTTCTCCTTTCCCCCTGCTCTATAGGAATTGTTTCATCATTTTTTCCACATTTTTGACCAACCCTTTAGAGAGGAAGATGTGAGAAAACCAATATTTATTAATAGACATAATAACAGATTTCAAAAGCTGAAGTTTGCCACTATAGGATAACGTTTTGTTTGTCTACGAATCTAATCTCCTTTGTATCTTTTCAATAAGGGGTAGACATTCTCTAAATCGTAGTCGTTTTGAAGAAAGTGGAATGCCCAAATAGGTGATAGGAGGATCCTGATTTTCCATTTCAATGACAAGGGATATGTCATTAGCTAGATTTTTAGCACTCTTAGGATGAAAAAACTTTTTTGAAAATTGATGCTCAATCCTGACATCTCCTTGAATCTTTGTAAAGCATTCATTAGTATTGTAATTAAGGGGATATTAGCCTTACTAAAAAGGATTAGATGTAACATCACATTACCTATGTTAAAGCTATAATAGTAAATATGAGAGATTATTGAGAGATTAAAAAATGCATTTCATGTTCATGCATAATATGACATACATATGCACATGAATATAGGTATTTTTGCACATGAAAATGGTTGTACATGAATTCATTGATTTTCTGGGTATAATTGATTTATATATATGGAATGTGATTTTGTTAAGAATTGTGGTTTATTTGTATTGAAAATTGATTTGAAGAGTGTATTTGTTAAATTAGACTTTTTAAAATTGTTGAATATTATTAGACTAGGAAAAATGTCACTTGGCAAGTAAATTAATGAATGGAAATAGAAATAAAAATCAAAAGATATTGAAGAATTTTTTTATATGACTTTAGAATTTGTGAGAAGATGATAGTGAAAATTTTAGAGATAATTGGAATAAAAAGATGAGAGTTATTGGACTAATTAAATAAGAACTTAGTTAAAGCCTTAGAAGTTAGATAAGTGACAAGTGACACTTGTCTAGTTTAAATTTTACTATACAATTTCATTTTTAAAGACCAAGTCACATTTCTTCTATCTTTGAAAAACCAAGTCATTCTTTTTTGTCTTGTCTTATTTCCCTCTTTGTGGCTTTCTTCTCTAAGCTTCATCTTCTTCACGGTTTTCTTACCAAAGCTACACCTTGCTTTCATCTATCTTTTACTACTCCCATTTTGTTGTCTCTTTCTTTTGCTACAAGAAAACCTAACCCAATCCACCTTCAAGATGATGTACATAGATTGCATGAGAATTAGGTCTTTTTAGAGTTTTTGAAGAAATTGAAGTTTAATAAGTAAGTTATGCTTTAAATATCATGGGTATGGTTAAATGAAGCTAGAATGAAGAGTAAATTAAGAGTGATGACTTGATTTTTTACAATGTGTATGTATGTGTCATGGGTGATGAATAGTTGATGTAAATGTCTTGCATTTCTATATGTATGATGAGTAATAATTCATAAATTGTTTTAGAGATGTTTGAGAGGTAGAATGATCATCATAATGGTGTTAGGATGAGTGCAGAAAATTGATAATGAATGGTATATGCACATGTTCTGTTTTGAGTTAATGATCAAACATAGGTCTGAATTGGTTTGTGAATGATATTGAGTTGAAATTGAGTTGATAATGAAGAGTAATGAAGTAGGAAAAGTGATCTTTGTACAAGTTGTGTTAGGTGTAAAATCTAGAAAGTTGGAAGATGAGTGCTGGAAAACGTAGCAGTAACATATTCACTAATTATGTTTCTGTGTTTTACCCATAACGTGAACTGTAGTTATCCAAATGTGATGATTATTGATCTAGATTAAATTAGCGACATAAATCTACATTTTTCATGAAGAAATAGAATTTAAATTATGTTCTTAAGAGTCTCAAAATTTGACATGAAATTGAGAATTAGGTGCAGCAAACTGGTGGATGAATGTATATGTTTGTGTTTTGTTTTGAGAGCATGAGAATATGTTCTATTTTGAGTGTTTATGATCAAGTATGGAATATGAATTGTGTAAGATTATTTTCTGATATGGGAGAATGATTAAGAAAAATGAAGAATTTGTAGGGAATAAATATGCAGAAAAATGAAAGTGTAGAAAACATGAAGAACATGTGTGAATTTTTCTGTTTTAATGTTTGAGTTTTAATCCAGGATTTTCGCTTTGTTTGTGGATGATTTGAGTAAAAATGGAAGTCCAAAATGGGTTATATATAAATTAGAAATGATAGATTCAAAAAATAAAAGAATAGGATGAACAAAATGTAGAAAAATGAAGGAAAGTGCGGAAATGAAGAACATTCGGGGAGAATTTTTTGGTTTTTGATATTTGGTGTTAATTATGGTTTTTAATTTTTTTAAGAATGTGTTGAGCTGAATAGGAGTTGAAAAGGTGAAATTAAAATGGGGAATGTACAAAAAATTTATGATCTTTTGAAATCATTTGGGAGAGATTGAATGATAAATTTGAGACAGAAATTGGAAAATTGATGAATGGAGTATTTTCATTAAACATGCTTTGGTATTTTAGCAATATATTGATCTATAGTTATCCAAATGGAATGTTTCTTAATTTAGATTAAACTAAATACATAGGGATACAATTTTTATAAGAAATTGAATTTTAATTCTTTCTCTAGAATTCCAGAATCTGACTTGATTTTGAGCACAGAATATTGTTTCAGTTTAAAAACAATCTGAATTATTTAGAGTATAACTTTTGGAGTACTAATCTAAATTGAATGATCTTAATGTCATTAGAAATTTAAGACAATAGGAAACATTTTTCTTGAAGAAAGTGTTGCCAAATTACTTCATTTTTATTGTCATATTGATTATGAATAGTAGACCCAAAAGTGTGTTTCAGGAAAAATCTGAATTGATGAAATGAGTTATGAATTTCGACTTTAATGGTTTAATGGAGGTATAAACCATAAGTATAAATGATAATTATGTGAGTTTGGAAATATGAATGTTTACATGACTAGAATAATAGAGTGATACTAAGGATTGTCATGAAAATGCATTGTGCATATTTCATAGACATACATGTTCATTAACAAACATTTATAATTGTGCAAAAGCGTGATATGTGTACATTGCTTGATATAGAAGAGCAATTAAAATGTCAACATCCAGATGTTGCTAAAACTTCGAGGCAATAGCTTCGAGAGCAATCTGTGAGTAACCTAGATGGTTTCACTTAATTACTTATTTGCTTTAGAATATGTTTGGTATGAATGTGATTTGATTATGTTGATGCCAGAAATTGAAGGTCTGAGACTTGATGCATGAATGTGATATTGAAGTACTACTTGTATGTGAATGTGATGAACTAAATGCTTATTGAAATGATTGATTGATTATGAGAGATGCATTCCATACATCAATGCATGATCAGATAATGAGAGTTATGACCTAAATGGCCACCGAAAATGAGCTTAAAGCTCCAAATGTAATTAAGAGCCAAATGCTCACTATGAAAAATAAACCCTATATCCCCAACAAATAAGGGACAATATAAGCGAGCTCAGTATCCACAATAGATACGGAACAGTTTAGGATCTTGATCACAACAATATAATAATTAGAAAAGAGTCACATGAGCATTTCATATACATTTTAATAAGTATGTTTGATTGTTTTGAAATGAAAAATTGTCTTACCCTTAAGTGAGAATGTGACATGTGATAATTTATGAAAAATGTAAAGATGTGAATTATATGTTATATATATGATGTGTTGCATGAATTGAGTGAACCATCAATGATAGTCACCTCATTGAGTTCGCAAAACTCACCAAAATTGCAATGTTAATTTTTTCCAGGATCATGAGATGACTTTAGATACTAAGAGACGTTACAAAAATTATAGTCTTGTACTTTTGGAGAAAAAGAAGAAATGGCTCAAAGGTTAGTCAACTGAGATTAGAAGATTAAATAGATCTTTTTGTGTAGTTTCTCTGTCATGTAGTGTATCATGTAGTACGATATGATGATGTTCACATTCGGATGATATTGAAAACTGTCAATGTAAATATTTGGTTTTATGAAATGAAAGGAGAAATTTGGGTTTTAAATTATGGTGTTTTTTCCTTATGATGTCTTATAAGAGAATAAAGAATGATGATTCCATGTTAAGTGAATGTTGTGATTAAATGTAGCATACCATTATCATAGGTTATGTACTGGAATGTCCTTCGGGTGTTCCGATATGTACCTACGATAGCGAGGCACTACATTTCTCTAAGAACATGAGGTTGACATTGGCATTGTGGAAGATGATCCATTCAACTTCCATCAGGCCATGCAAAGTTCTAACTCTCGGAAGTGGATTGATGCCATGAATGAGGAGATAAAGTCCTTGAAAGACAATGACGTTGGGATCTTGTCTCATTGCCTAAAGGTACAAAACCCATCAGTTGTAAATGGATATTTAAAAACAAAAGGGATTTGAAGGGCAATATAGAGAGATATAAGGCTCATCTAGTTGCCAATAGATTTACACAGAAAGAAGACATTGATTATAAGGAGACTTTCTCTCTAGTTTCATCAAAAGACTCTTTTAGAACTATAATGGCACCTATGGCACATTTCAACATTGAGTAGCATTAGATGGATGTAAAGACTGCGTTTCTTAATGGAGTCATTGATGAGACAATTTATATGGTGTAAACTTTATGTCAAGAGACCCAAAGAAAATGGTTCACAAATTGAAAAAAATCCATTTATGGGCTCAAGCAAGATTCTCATAAATGGAATTACAAATTTCATCAAGTTGCTCTTTTGTTTGCTTTTGAAATAAATGCAGTTGATGATTGTACATACCATAAGTTTAGTAGGAGCAACTATATTTTTTCTAGTTTTATATGTTGATGACATACTGCTTTCCAACAATGATATAAGCTTATTACATGAAACTAAGAGTTTTCTAACAAAGAAATTTGAAATAAAAGATCTTGGTAATGCCCTTTTATATTAAGATACAAATACACTGAGATCGCTCTCGTGATATACTTAAGTTATCATAAAATAGCAATATCAAGAAAATTCTTAAGAGGTTGGCATGCAGAATTGTAAACTAGGTGACACCCCTGTTGCTATGGGAGACAAGTTTAGTCTTAGCCAATACCTTAAGAATGAGTTTGAAACTAAAGAAATGCTGAAGATTCCTTATTCTTCAGCAGGAGAGAGTCTAATGTAAGCTCAAGTATGTACGCATCCATATATTGTGTATATTATTGGAATGCTGGGCAAATACTTAAGTAATCCTGGAATGGATCATTACAGAGTAGCCAAACAAGTTATGCAGTACTTGCAGAGAACAAAAGATTACATGCTCGCTTACATAAAGTCGGATCAGCTAGAGATCATTGGGTATTCTGATTCTAATTTCATTGGATGCCAAGATAATCAGAGATCCACATCGAGCTATATTTACTTGCTAACTGGAGGAGTTATTTCTTGAAAGAGTATTAAGCAGACACTCATAGCCTCTTCCACTATAGCGGTAAAGTTTATAGCATGTTATCAGGCATCCAATCATAAAATATGGTTGCAGAATTTTATCACTGGGCTACACATTGTAGATGGTATTGAAAGACTACTAAAGTTATTTTGTGACAATAAGTCAGTAGTGATATACTCCAATAACAATAAGAGCTCAAAGAAGTCAAAATATATAGACCTTAAGTCCCTGGTTATCAAAGAAAGAGTTCAGGATGGTCAAATGTCTATTGAACATATTGGGACAAACTCCATGGTTGCGAATCCACTCGATTACCACCCAAGGTCTTTCATGAGCTTGTCGATCATATGGGTGTTGTATCTATTGAAGATATGTCATTTTAGTGGGAGTTTGTTATTTTGAATGATTTTCAGTTATAGAAACTTTTATGATTTATTTGAACCTTAAAGTTTATTTAGTTGATCTTACTAAGGAATAAGTAATTTGGATCAGTTGGAAATAGGCATGTTAAGATCACATTACATGTAATTTTCCTGCTACACATCCTTGCTTGATCTATGTTGTTCAATTCTATTGGAATAAGTGAATATTGATGGGTTTAGTTATGATATGTGTATAATGAAAACTGCTTTGATCCTATGTTATTGTAATTGATGAACAAGATAAATTAAAGATGTATTTAGTACTGATAGCAAATTTTGAGCTCATAAGGTTATGACATGATATACAATTAAAGGATATCATATGATAGATATCATATATATATACATATGACCCAAGTGGAAGATTATTGGATTTAATCCAACGTGTGCGTACATATATGAATTAATTATATATTATGAGCTATCATAAAGTTAAGCCCGATTAAAGTAATCTATTAAGGTTAAACACTTTGTGCTATATGATATCTAATAAAGTGTGAGCTTTAATGTGTGGAGACCCAAAAGTCTGATTTCTATTTTATGATAGGCTAAAATAGAAATAAGATAAATTATATAAAAAATTGGAGTTATGGTCCCCAAATCATATGAACAATTGTCTTTTCTGATATCTCATCAGTAAAAAAAAAGACGGTTCTTGAGAAAAAACAGATGTACATATTACTTGGAAGACAGATAACCGCAAGACTCAAGAATCACGTTCTTGTCATGGATCCAAATATGCTTCCGCAATAGATTTAAGTACTCTTAATGATTTGACATGATTGTTTTTGTGATTGGTAGTGGATATAAGTTTTTAGGTTTTAGCCAACAAAATAATTAAAAATGTTGGGCTTAGAGGCTAATGATGGGAAAAAAAGAAGAATAGAGTTTTATCTTTTTTCGTATATTAAGACTATTTCAAGATAGTCCGAGGGTTTCTTGGAATCTCATCTCACTCCCAAGATTTAGAGAAAAACATTAAAGTAGGTGTGCTAATACTTGGCAAACTATCATCTTTTCATTAAATATCAATTGAACTTATGTATGAGCTGGCTCTCACCCTGCACTGATTACCATATTATCATATTCAACACAAAACATACCATACATATCCTTGAATGCACTTCCATTAATGTGCACGACAAGTTTATATGGAGTATTAATTAGCTGATATTTCTAAAACCAACCAGTACATTCATATCCAACTTACACAAGCTTACTCTGGCCAAAACCTGTTTGCATTATCACGAGTTAAAATATTGGTGGATTAGTGGATGCTCCACTTATTATTTGCCTTCTTTTTGGCATTTCTCGAAGCATATGATCGCTTATTTTTTCAAAACCTGAAAAATTGAGATCACTGCTAAACTTGTTCTTGTCCTCCTAATTTCCCCTATATTGGCAGGCATTCAGTGTCCTGGGAAATTCCGTGCAATTCTCTTTTCTTGTCTTTAATATTTTGGGAGAGCTGAAAATTACTGAATGATCACGACCGTTGATTTTTCAAAAGTCTCGAACGTAATGAGTAGGGTTGACATAGTTGACACTACGTAATGATACATAAGATTGACAGAGGTGACCTGACCATAGAATTTGGGTACTATTACAAGATCGTCCCTTTCTTTTCTCTTAAAAGGCTGTAACTCGCATGCTAAAGTACAATTACTGTCAACTTATCCTTTATTAGTCTGGGTTACCACTTTCAGAGTGGTCTAATTGATGGTACAGGATTCTTCACAAAGTTTTGAACTTAAGATCAGAAGCAAGGATTGATCGTATTCTTAATTTTTTTTTTTTTTTTTGCAGATCTCGAAATTATTAGTGCAAGTGTAAAAACGCTTGGATTTATTAATATTAATTAAATTAAATTAATTATTTAATTTTAAATTGTGTATGAAATTATTATCTTATTTTGTGACATGAAAAGTTTATTTGATATGCACCTAAAACCAGTAAATGTGAATTCTATCTTACAAAAGCAATGCAAGATTAGTCGTTAAGCCACATACTCCCTCTGAAGTCATTTTCTCATTCTATATTTTGAACCAAAGATCATGCTATTATCATACTTCATATGCAGCTCATTTAAGTAGCCTACCCAATTAATCATGTCATCATCGAGATAGAAATAACTGAGCAGATAAATCAGTTGAGGAGTGTTAAGTGAAAGTTTGAGAATCAAAGATAAGCGATCTTTACGGCCAAGTTCTCTCAAACTAGTAGTGGAAGAGTGCGAGTACTCTTGTTTATCATGCTTTACTCTGCCCACAAAGTAGCAAGTGAAAGTTGGCCACTCCTAGTGCCACTACACCTCACTATTTGGACTTTATTCAGTTTACCATAAGTTAAATTCACGGCCACTTATAAATCTAGATGAACTTTTCTAAACATGGATTTCAAATGACGTTTTGAATGTTTCATTCGGTCATTATATCATGACTTTGTTAACAATACTGATGCATATTTTTTTTTTCTAATATTAATGATTATGCTAATATATAAGTACTTACTTGGAGGGCAGCCCACGAGGGCTAAGTTTGTACCAACATAAAGCCACCGGAAGCAGCCATGGCACAAATCTTGTTATTTTTATTATCTTTTAGATATATATTGCGTAAAACTTTGAATATATTATATACAGATGCAAATTATGACTTCAAATCACACAACAACCCAAGCAATAGGCTCAATGGTAATTTGGAACGGCTCGAACTCAAGGCATGAATAAGAAAGATTCACTGTCAATACATATATATATAGGTAAGCATTGTAAGTATTTCATTTAAGCATATTAAGTATGATATACCTAACTTTTCTATCAAATAATTCATAAAATTAGTGAATCAATTTATTTTATTTTAATGGTGATCTAAAAATAATAAAGTAATATTCTACATCATTATTTATTTTGATCTTGCTAGTAAAACTTTAATCACTATCAAACATTCGTATTTTATGGATCAATTAAAAGTTTTTGATATTATCTTAAAAGATAATATCAAAAACTTTTAATTGATATTTAATGACAAGAAATTTTAATCTGTATATTATTTTTCATATTACTAATATTTAAAAGTGAATCAAACTTTTAACTTGTAAAACATTAAGCTTTTATTAGAATACTTTACATACATGCATAAGCAAAAAAAACAAAAATATGTATTTTAGAAAATGGATTTGACTTCTAATGTACTATAGATATTATCTTACATTTATTTTAGAATTATATAAGATCAATTTCACAGTATTTAATGTGTTATTAATTTTATGTTTAATACATGCACAAAGACCTATACATGAAAAATATTTAAACAATTTTTTTCGTTTCTATCCACACTTATATCACAAAAATTAATATGATATTAATGCATTTAAACTTTTTTACTTTATGTTTCGTACCTGCAGAATATGTGTAATGTGAGCGGGATCATGGACCATCGAGCAGGACCAGGCAGAGAGTTAGCCATGCCAGAAGGGCCCATGACCAAAGCTAGGACCAAGAGACTTAAAGAGGCTCTTTATACGTATGTAGGCTTTTATCTTGAGAGAATGGCGAGTTCCAAGCCTATTGGAGGAGAGTTTAATGGAATTGAGCCCAAACTAATCCATTTAACTCAAATCCTTGGACCAGATACACTTGGAGCTCAGAGACAAGAAGATTTGTGCTATTTTAATGCTTTATCACTTAAGCTCAAAAGCATATGAATCCAATAGTGGCGCAACACATCATATCTATTTATTTAATTTTTGGACTTTGTTTCTTTGGGCTTCCATATATTTTAGCCTAATCTTTTATATTTAACCTAGGTATAAATATGTGCTTTTAGGTCAAGAATTTAAGAATTTTTTAGATCATAATTGTTGAAAAGTCGTCGGCTTCAATAGGGAGAAATATCATTCTCTTGTTCTTGTTACTTTTCGAACCATCTTTCACTTATCAATTGCTTTCCCAATTGTGGCATGTTGATTGTTCGTTTATCTGGGTTTTATTTTGATCATCGGGATTGTTTGGAACAAGTTTTCAAAAGGTGTCGTAGAAATCAAATCTTGCGTATCCTTATTCTTCTTGTTTGTTGAATTCGAAAATTTCATCCGTTTTAATTCCTCAAGATCGAAAACACATCAAAATAAAACGCCCATCGAAAATTTCATCAAATCGTCATCAATCCTTCCGCGGTGCACATTAATGTGTATAAATAACATTAAACAGGTATATATTATTTATAAAAATCTTAATGATCCTTGCTTTATTAATCATAATGTATAAATATTTAACAAAAGGTTAATTACCAGAAAAATTTAAACTTTCCACAATTATGTAATTATAGTTAGAATATTAAAAAGTGACAATAAAATACTTGAACTTTCAACTTTTTTTACAAAAATAACCCGATGTTAGACTCTCTGTTAATGTAATTGGGTGTTAAGTTACTTATGGGATGCCAAGTACAAGTTAAATTCTTCATCATATTATAATGAAATAAAATAAATTAATATTAAAGAAAACACAATTGAAAAAGAAAACCTAACTTAACCTTCGTCATCTTTCTCCCATCTACCCATCTTTTTGATCAATGTTGTATGCCCAAATTTTTCTTTCTTGGTGTAAGTTTTGTTTGGATAACAAAATAATAAGACCTTATTTTTGGTATCTAGACAAAGCAAAACTTGTTTCAGGTTCTCTACCCCTAAAGAACAAGTTTGCCTTAGATTTTCAATGGACTTTTTGCACTAGTAAGTTTGTGTTTCTAGGTTTTATTCAATCATTATTATAGTTATTCTTTATATTTTTGCAATATGAAAAGTCACTAGACTTTTTAACTTAAGGCTTTTAAGCTTACAACAATACTTTTAAGCTTCTATAATTCTCAAGCTTGTTCTCTTTTGCACATGTTCCCTTATAATTACCTTTCCTCTAAGATTTCCCTTGCATTTTCATCAGTATCCTTAGCCTTAAACATCTCCTTTTGTTGGTCAAGCCTTTTTGTGTAGCATAAATCTCCATCTTACCCACTAAACTGGTTGCCTTAATTGTGTGCTAATTTAAAGGCATTTTTAATTTCTTGCTGCTTTTATCCTACCTTTTGATTTTATTGTTTCTAGAGCAAAATTTTAAATTTCCTTTTCTTACCATCTAAGTTTTCCCTTTTTAGGTATATGATTACTCACCATTTAGATACCAAACAAACTTACCCTTTAAGCTAGGCTAACTCTCCTTCCCTAGTTCCCACCTCCTCCTATCATCCCCTCCATTCCAATCCCTTTGGCTCTCCAACGTAAGCACCATTATCATTGTTTCCATCTTCTTCTAATTCTTCGACTAATGATACTGATAGTCCCCCTTATACATTTAACTCAAGCCTAGTCACTCAGAGTCCTTCCAAGTCCCCTAAATTCATGAATCTCATTCGACTCAAGGAAGTCAAATCCAACCCTCCATTTTGGTAAGACTCAACTACAAACTAATTTGGAAATAGGTTATTGGTGCCCCTTCACCAACTAAGCTCTAATATTGTCCGTCTTTCTAGCTATAATGGTTCCTCTACTGTTGCTTCTTAGCTAGAAGTACTGCAGGAAGGAACTAAATCTTAATCTTTAAGTTTGATTAGGTTTTTTTTTTCTGAAAAAAGTCCTACTTTTCCTATAGTGAATGCTTGGGCAGTGAACAATTGTAAGAACCAGGAGCTCAATGATGTTCTCCTTAATGAGGCTACCACTTAATGTTCACCTTCAACTCTTAATATTTAGTTCAGAAAATTCTTAAAGTTGGACCCTAGCATTTATCAAACATTTCCATCTTCCTTCATCTATAGAGAACTGGATTGACTATGAAGAATGTTTAATTATAACTAAATACCTATTTGGATAAAGTTGTATAATATTCCTTTGGAATATTACTAAACTAAAGGACTTAGCTACCTGGAAAGCAACCTTGGAAATCCCATATACATAGATGAGGAAGTAGTAGTAAAGAGAAGAGTACGTTATATTAGATTGTGCGTAATTGTGGAAATGAAACAAGACCTACCAAACACTAGTCCTATCTTGAGGCTTGGAGATCATACTAGTTAAGGAGTCTATTCAAGTCTCCTATAAGTTGGGCCTAACTAATACTCAACAAAGTGCGTAATGGATTCCAACTTGAAAGAAGTTCAAAAGAAGAGACTACTCAAATTACTACCATTTTACCATACAACAAAAATAGGTAAAGAAACCTAGTGAGAGGGTAATCCTGCAAAATCATCTATACATAATCATGAAATTATACTGATGCATACTAAAGTCTACTAGTTTAGTTATAATTGAGAGGAATTTATTGCCTAAAAGCATTAGCATCAAAGAATTTGATCCCTATTTTTCCTATAAAGATCATTTGATTATAATATTCTTATCCTAGGTAAAAGCTTTTTACTTCTTTAAACACCTCTTTTATAAGTGAAGTTCTCCATCAATTGACATCCCTATTTGTAATTTAAAAGAGCCAATTCCAAGAGTGGATCATCTTTTTAAAGACATCACATCCAAAGTTGAAACTTTCAACACTAACACTAAAAGGAAATTGAGTAGAAAGAATCATGTAAAAGGCTCAAGGAGCCACCCTAACTTTTAATTATATATTGCCTTGGAATTTAAGGGGCCTTAAATACCTGAAGAAGAAACAAGTCCTTAGAGATATCTTTCATGAAATAAAAACAATTTTACTAGGTGTTTTGGAAACCAAGCTTAAAGTAGATGGATGTAGCAAACTAAGTTTTCTAGAAAAGCATTGGAAGCCTATAACCAATCACCAATTCCATCATAATGGAAGGCTAGTTATTACATATGATTTGCATTTAGTCGATGCCTCCTTGATACTTGTCTTTTACCAACCATTGCCCCTAAGCATATACTTAATACATAAGAATAATAGTTTTCAATTTTGTTTTATCCATGTATCTAATTTTACTTTTTAGAGGAATGCTTTATGGAATAAACTTAGTGACATACACTCTTATATAGGCTCTCTGTGGATCATTTTAGGGAATTTCCATAGCATCCTCCACATCTTTAAATCTAATGGTAATTCAAGCTTACTAAACTACAATGAGGACTTTAGGAATTGTGTTAATGATACTTGAAATTTGAAAGAAATTTCTTTACATAGAGAAAAACGAAAAGAAATTGACATATTAGAAAAAATTAGATAGAGCTCTAATTAATGAAATGGCTTCTAAAATTCCTTTATAATAAATCTATTTTTGAAAACACCATGTTCTCTTATCATAATCCAATAATCATTAATAATTAACTATCATCTAAGCATAGAAATGTCTCTTTCCTATTTAACAACTTCTTGACTAAGGTGGAGGGAATTGAAGATTCTATTAAGGAAGGATTTTCTTATGATTTTCATGGATATAAATCTTTCATTTGCATAAGAAAATTAAAAATGGTAAAGAAAGAGCTCAAACTCCTTAACCATAGTAGGTTCTATAATACTCCTATAAACATTACTAGCACTAAGCTTCATCTAATGAATGTTTAAGAGGATTTTATCCTTCATCCAGGGGATGCTTCTTTGTTAAAAAAGGAGAGGAGAGCCTTTAAGGATTACATTAAAGTAATGGGCTTCACAATTATATCCTAAAGAAAAGATCAATAGTTCAGTAGCTAAAGAAAGGAGATAAAAACATTAAATTCTTTCATAGATCTATTAATGCTAGAAAAAATCTCAATAGAATCACTTATCTTGTTGAGTAAGATGGAAGCTTAACCCCATCCTAAGATGAAATTAGCTAGGAGTTGCACCTTATTTTCAGAATTCAATCAATACTCTAGTTGATTGCTTTTCCTTAACACAAATTCTATTTTTCATCAATTCTAAATAGTATATATTAAAAAATTGATCAAAGCATTCACCAAGGAGGAGGTAGAAATACCATATTTAGCTAAAACCATAATAAATCTCCTAGTTCAAATGAACTAAATGTTCATTTGTTTTTAAAATTCTAGATTTAGATTAAAATAGCATTAAAAAAGCTATGTTAGAGTTCTTTGAGGGAAGGAGACTATAACAATAATGACAAAAATAACAACATCCTAGTAGAGGGGTCTAGGAAGGTCCAAAAGTTTGTAACTTTACCCTAATTAGTAGAGAGATTGTTTCTGATAGACCCACAGGAAAAGGAAAAATGGAAAAAGAAAAAGGAAACTTTGAGGGAAAGAAACTACTTAGAAAAATCAACAAAAACTTCATGACCCTCATTCCAAAAACCCCTAACCCTTCTTTTAGAACTAATTTTATAAGAATTTCATATTGTAACACCATTTACAAAATCCTATCTAAGCTCCTTGCATCCATCCTAAAATAGGTCATTGTACCTTCAATCAATGAGACATAAAGTCCTTTTGTTTAAGGAAGATTAATAAGGGATAATGCTTTACTGGCTTAAGAGTTATTCAAGAGCTATAACAAGAGGACATCCCTAAGAATTGTGTTATTAAAGTAGACTTTCATAAAATTTTTGATTCAATTTGCTGAAGATTCCTCATAAATAATCAAGCAATTGGTTTCCACAATTTTTTTGTTGAATGGATCCGCCAATGCATTACTACCATTTCTTACTATGTATTGGATAATGGAGAACCAACAAATCTTCTTAAGGGTAAGAAAGGATTGAGATAAGGGGATCTACTATCCCTTTACTTATTTATTTTGTGAAAGGGGTCCTTATTTAAATTATTTGCCTATAACATTAGGTTTGACTGAGGTTTTAAATTTCATAGAAAATACAAAAAAATAGAAACTTTTAACTCTCATTTGCATATGATCTTTTACTTTTCTTAAAAGCTAATGATAAATCCACAACTTACTATGTCCACTCCCAATACATTCAAAGAGCTCTTTAGATTAGTTATCAATAAAAATAAAAATAAAAACACTTGATTGTTTTTGCTTATGCTAAACACTTTTCCAATTGACTTTTAACTATTTCAAGATTATGTAAGGATCCTTCATTCATCTATTTGGGGTTGTCTATCTTTACCCAAAAAAAATCCTCTTTATGGACTACATTCCGTTAGTAGAGAAGATCTAAAAGAGGATTTATAACTAGTGCACTAAAACTTTATCTTTTGTTAGTAGACTAATGTTGATAAACTTAATGCTAAACTCTTTGCACATATATTGGTCATCTCATAATTTTCTCTCTTAAAGGGCTAATTAAAACTATTGACAAGATGTTGAGAAGATGCCTCTAGCTACATGCAACTAATAACTAATCCTCTACTAAGGTAAAATTGGACAAGGTATGTAAGCCAAAGAATGATGGAGGCCTCGAAATAAACTCCTTGAAGCTTACTAGTAAAGCTTTGATGGCTAAAAGAGGTTGGAGAATCCTCACAAATACTGAAGCTTTTAGGTAAAATGGATTTATAAATGCATTATGAAAGGCAAAAACTTATAGGAAACAAAAACTAAGTCTTTTACTTCTTGGGTTATGGCTCAACTCTTAAAGATGAAGGGAAAGCATCAAATGTAAAGTTGGTAGTAGGAAACTTGCTTGTTTATATCATGATAACTAAAGTAACTAGGGATCTGTTTTCAGATCCAATATAATAAACAATCTAATTCATCTCTACCCTAAAGAGCCTAAGGTCTACTCCATCATTCATAATAATGATTAGCCAAGTGATTATGTTGCTCAATATAGGAATATCTTACTAAACTATTATCCAAGATCAACTTAGAGGATTGTTATATTTAGTTAAATCATTCCTTTGAGAC
The DNA here is from genome assembly GCA_027568895.1 of Erythroxylum shatona. NCBI lineage: Eukaryota > Viridiplantae > Streptophyta > Magnoliopsida > Malpighiales > Erythroxylaceae > Erythroxylum > Erythroxylum shatona. The sequence continues at coordinate 19,388,326 of JAOSBK010000009.1, read as the reverse complement.
TTTCAACTCCCTATATCCTCATGCCTTAAGCTTAAAAACTACCATGGGTTGCAATTATGTGGGAGAAAAAAGCACATCCTTAAATAAAAATAATTATGTGTTTGATTTCCATACAAAAGCTTTCTATAATGGAAATGATAAGATTCGTTGACATCTCTAACCAATACAAGCTATTCAAATCATCCTCTGAATCCCTAGCTCACCTCTTTTTAAACTATAAATACTCATTAGGGGTCTGAAATTTAATCCAAGTTCTTTACAAAGTAAGGGTGATTATAAGTAACCACAAAGAAGTCCTTCAGTGGCTTATCAAATCTAATGCCACAGTTCCTTTAGTAGGTGGAATTATTCTTATAATAACTTTTGGAAGCATAATACATACAATCTGAAAAGAAAGAAACTCTAGATTATTTTATGTTTATGAAAAATCTAAGGACACATTCACTTCAGAGCTTATTACTTATATTAGGTAACAACTTTTTACTCATCAAGTTAATATGAATTATAACACCTCCTTAGCCTCCTCTTAAGGTATTGCAGACATGTCCATAAGGCAAAAAACCCTGAGTAAGCCCTCAAAAGTTCTAGCAATCTTTTATCAAAGTCTCATAATTAGTCACATGTACTAAAAAACCAATAACTCCTACTTATGCTCCTGAGCAACTGTTGTAAGTCTCAATCTTGTAAGTACCAATATGAACTTACAAATGTCTGTCTTAATGAAAAAGTATGATTTGTCTTAATGAAGAAGTATAACTCTTAACTATGCATGTATCCTTACACCAACTTAATCCTCTATTATCTTTTGCTATTTTTGGCTTTTGCAATCACTAGCACTAGCTTCTTAAATTTTTGTTCCAAAATTTGGATAGTATGGTTAAAGCCTGCACTTTATTGTAAGCTTTGCTTTATGCTCTTTTCATTTTCAAAAAAAAACATTTAAACATTTCATATGTTTCTTTGAATTATGTATTGTAATTAATAATTATATATGTAATTTTTTAGTAATTCTTGAAATTTTTTCACATTTATAATTATCGTCTATATCTCTACAATTGAAGAAAGTTAGAACTTTTTTTAATGTTTCCTATGCAACATTAGAAAGTTTAATTTATCATTATACTATTTTTTTCTTCCTATCATATATATTAGAAGACAAATATTATTAGTTTTGTATCTTTATTAATAACTATTATCAAAAATTAATTGGTAATGATCCAAGTTCTTATACTTATCAAGAAGAGTGTTAGAGTAAAAAGTTGATAAGAAGTTTGAAATAAAATAATTATAACTTATCATGTATTTATGATATTAAATATGTGAAAAGGTAATAACTTTCGATTTGAAATTTCCTCGTTTTATTTGAATTAAGATTTATATTTAAATAAAAAATATATAAATGACTAATTTTTTAATATTTAATTAGAATTTTCATAATAAATTTTGTATTTACAAATATATAATTATTTTAAACTTAATTATATTAATTTGTTTCCATTTTCTCTACACAATAGAAACACATATCATAAAATGAATCTCTTTTCGTGTGTCTACACATTATTAAACTTACTAATTTGATATAAATTATGTCAATAATGAATACTAAACTATTATAAATAAAATAATCAAAATAAGAAATATATATTATATAATCAATCATATTAATTTTAATAAAATAAACAATTTAAATAAAAGTGAAAAATGGTGTTGTTTAATTTTTTTTAGTTGTCTATGAGGTATCATAAGTGGGTCCCAACTATAGGAAGACATTTTTAAACCATCCATATCCAGATTAATCATCGTTCGAGCCGGGTAGGTCCCTTGCAAAAAACAAAACACTAACCTCAAATTTTAAATAACTGCATATATGAGAAAGTTCAAACTCGTGATCTCACTTAAGCCAATCATTGTCAACTCATCCGCATCTTACGCTGTGTTTGGTTGCTATCTCCAGGGGCAGAGACGGAACGAGACGGGAAGGAAGAGACGGAACAGAACAAAAATTGGGGACAGTGAGGTGTTTGGTTGTGGTGGACAGAACAGAAAAAATTGTCCCCGTCCCAAGGACAGAAATGTGTTTGATTGTGGTGGACAGAACAAAAAAATAGTGTGAATGAAAAAATTGCCCCTATAGTATAATATGAGTAGATATATGTAATTAAGTGATTATTTTAAAAAGAATGATTTAATTAATAATAATAACAATAATTAATTAATAACAATATAAGTAGAAAATTTATAACAATAATTAATAAATAATAATAACAATAATTATTATTAATTAATAATAATAATAAGTTCAAAATTTATAATAATAATAAGTTCAAAATTTTGTATAATAAAATTAATAATAATAATAATAATAATAATAATAATAAGATAATTAATTTCATATAATAAAAATAATAAAATTAATAATAATAATAATAACAAGAATAATAATGAGTAGAAAATTTATAAAATAATTAATAATAATAATAAAATAATAATAATAATATGATAATAATTTCACATAATAAAATTAAATAATAATAATAATAATAAGTAGTTCGAAATTTCGTATAATAATAATAAGATAATAATTTCATATAATAAGATAGTGTTTAAT
>JAOSBK010000009.1:19323752-19340228 GCA_027568895.1 Erythroxylum shatona | reverse complement strand
AAGTACACGTTTGGGATGTCGGCATTTGACCTTAAGTCTGATTGAACCGTATTGTTTGCTTTGATTCCGAGCCAATTCGATCCGTTTTCGATTTCCTTCTGATTCTTTCGCTTTATGATTCGATTTCCTTCATTCGTTTCAGCTGAGGTTTTTAGTGTTTCCGTTCGATTCCGTTTTCCGTTTTGGTTTCTTTGATTCCGAGGCTTTGTAAATCCGTTCTTTCGCTTTCCGTCACTTTGTTTTTCGATTTGTTTTCTATTTTTTTGGTTGGAGTTCGGTTCCAAAATCGAGTCCCAACATGGTTCCCTTTTCTGGTGATTTGTCAGACGATGACAATTCCAGGGCGAATGCTATCCACCCCAGGGAGAATGATGCAGTCGAAGAGATAGCATGCGCATATCTTGATAGATTTGGCAAAATGCAGTCTTAACTTTGTCGACTTCCAAAACGGTCGGATTTTCACTTTTTCATAGTCGATTTCGAGTTTTTGCTATTTTTGGAAACTTTTTTATTTATCATAACTTTTAGTAGGAATGTCCGTTTTCAGTGCAACTCATTGCATTTTTCATATTTTTTGTTCTATTTTCATAATAGAAATATTTTAGTATTTTTCCCTTTTTGGTAAATTTTAAGGTTTGACTACTTAAGTTGCCCAAACTTTGTATTTTGTAGTTTTTGATGAATGATAGATTCTGATGGTTGTGTGCCTTTTTTGCCTTATTTCTTGGCATTCGTGTTGAATCAATAGGTAACTAGTGTTGTTACCGATATTCATGATTCAAATCAACGATATCAAGTTGTACGCTTGTTTCGCATTATTTCCACTACTTCAATTGCATAAACCTGAAAGAAAACATATATTCATGTTTCTTTCCTTTTTGTCATAACTCATGAATCGGCCTCTCATATGATTTTCAATAATGCATAGCTGACTGGAACTTTCAAGGTAGGAACAAGGATATACTGACCGTCCTCTACCAGGATTCCTTTTATATACAGGCCCAAAAAGAAGCACGTCCACAGGCAAATTATATGCAAAGGCTAAGCGACAAAAGATAAAGCCTTTATACCTGCTATATGCAGCTCATAGTTATCCTGAAAGCCTATGATACCTCATAACAGAGGACAAAATTAACTCAAATCCTACAGAGTAAGAGGAAAAAGAAGATGGGTCTTCGTCAAAACTCTCCAGCCCGACTCATAATTGTGTTGCTGGCGTTAGTCAGCACCACAACAAGCGTTCCTGATTCAAATTTGACAACTGCTAGCTGCAACACAGGGACTTATTCAAAGGGTGACCCATTTGGTATTAGTTTAGCTTACGTTCTTGACGATTTACAGTCGACAACATCTACTCAGAAGAACTACGACTATTACAGTATATCTCCCTATCCTAATGCGTTTGCCTATGGACATGCTTCTTGTAATCTTATTCTCACTGCTTCAGACTGCACAACATGTCATAATGCGGCTAAGGTAGATGTGTTGGATCTTTGTCAGAGCCGAATAGGTGGCCGTGCAATGCTTCATGATTGTGGAATTAGGTATGAACAGTACCCTTTTCAGGTTTAGAGTGATTGATTGTTCATCTACCACAAATTTCTAAGTCTTGCTTTGGTCAATAGACTGTTGTTTCCGGTGGCTACATAAACATAGATCTGTTTGTGGACCAAGAGCCCCTCCTGATCATTTTGATGGAAGCTAATGGACGTCCACGAAGCAAAAAGCTAGCAGATCATAAATGTTTATGTGTATGCTTTTTGTTCTTTTCTATCCTTCAGAAATGGAAGTGGATGCATCTTTATATCCAATGTACATGTTCTGTATTGCCATGTTTTCCACTCTCAATGACATCAAGTTCATGACGGTTTCATTTGGGTGCATTGTTCTGATACCAGAGACTATTCTGGACCTGAGCTGTCAGGATTATCAATGAAGAATCGGGATTTCTTTCGCCATCTTTTGGACATCATCAGGCATTTCAATTTGCATCTCCTAAAAACATTGTTTTTAATCTACAATGTAGGGATAACTATTTCACCTTAAATTTTTTAATTTTATAAATTAGTACTAGACTTTTTTAAAAATTTAAACACTAAAAAGTATTTGAAACAAAGTAAAAAGAATAGAATCTTATTACTTTCATGACCTCAAATTGTATTGTCAGTGAACAGCATAACGAAGTTTGTAATCATTGAAATTCAAGAATGTATGTACTATGCAAATGTACAAGCAGGTGGAATAAGGATCCTGTATCATTCTGCTTTCATCCTCCCCAAAGAACAAGCTTCCTATAACATTTACAGAAATTCAATCTGCGTAGCTTTACCCCTATTAATAACTGCCTACAACCTACTGTGGTCGCAAAACAATGACAAGTGTGTGATGGATCTGCTTTTCTTCTGTCTACGGTGCCAGAATCATGTATGATTGACCACGTAGTCGAGTCAGACAGTGCTCACAATGTTTAATGGCCAACTTTGTCAATGATATGGAGGTTTCATGAAGCTGCAACCTTTTGAGAAGAAATTGCAGGCCTCCAAACCTAGTATCAAAACCAAAGGATTTCAGTATCAACTACAGTGGAGCTTGAGAAGATCCTGTCGAATTTGGTGAGTGAAAAGACTCCCGTTTAAGGAACAGTGCATAAAGAAGCTCATTCCATGAATCAGGAACACCAGGCAGGCACCAATGGCTGCAGTCTTGTCTGTGAAGAGATGCCGGACCAATCTCTGGCTCCAGATAATACAAGGATGGATGTCCGTCTTTTCTCCTTGCAGCCATGCTCGTCACGTTCAACAAATTCAAGCTCCTTACTTGTGATTCGTTATAGTGTCTTTTCAACACATCTAAGAATATTTTGTAACGGTAATCAGTTGAATAAGCCAATGATCCTAAATCAGGAAGTTTCTCCAAGTGACACCCACCACCAGTATTCCAGTCACCACCGCTGTCACATTTAACATATTATAAATTATTTTACAAGAAAATTAGTCTGATGAAGTGAATAAGTCGTGGCAACAAACTTCCTGTTTAGACATATCCATTGTATAATTACGAACAAATTAATCATCTAACACTGGAATATCATTTCAGAAGCCTTTAGTCTCTACACTAAAAAATGAACTTGTATTCATCCTAAAAAATGAAAATGTGTATCAATGGTTTAACCCATTAACATAATCATATCAACGAATAGTAATGTGACAAGTTAGATTTGTCAAATATGCCAAGGTCCCGAGAAGGGAAAAGGAAAATGACCATAAACATGCAAATTGTCCAGAGAAAAAACAAAATTGTGGAATTCATTTGCACATTTTCTTGTCACGTATTTGAAACATCAAAAACTATGAAATTGAATTCTAAGATTTCAGTAACACCAATCTGGTATAACTGTATCCAATTCTTGCTATAATAGATGAAATTTACAAATGAATTCCATAGTACTTGACTTATAATAACACCCAAATGCCCTATATGAAAGGCAAAAAGCTTTTTCTTTTATGGAAACGTCAGATAATGCATATATTAAAAAAATTACAGTTTCTAATCCAACTAAATTCATGTTTCAAAGAAAGGTAAAAAGGAATTCAACTGAAATCTATACTATTATTTAAATAAACTCCAAACATGATAATTCATTTAAGAATGAATTCTATCATATAATTCATTCTATTATGCACATCTAAAATTATTTGGTAAGGACAAATTTTAAAAAAAAACTGATTACTATTAGAGATGTCAAAAAGGGCCCGGCCCGGCCCGGCCTGGCCTATTGACTTCTCTAATTACTATAAGAAAATTTTTCCAAAAGATTAAATAGGCATAATCATAGGATGAGTCAAACCTGAAATGCACAGGGGCGTACGTTCGAAAGAAGACTTGGGTTTTGCTCATGTTTATTTCATGGTGCATCCAATTAATCAATGTCTCAAGTGATCTTCTGTATGCGGTTTCCACACTCATCTCCACCTTTATATCCTCTCCTTCTTGGAAGTAGCAACCCCTAATATTAAACACAAACCCAAAGTCATTGTAGAAACACCCAACTACTTGTCTTCCTTCAGAACATAAACACAAAAATTCTTGCAAAATCATCCCTCATCATTTACTTCCTTGCAGTTTTGCTGTATGCCACATTCACGATTGTGCATATGATTGGCAAAACGTCATTCACAGATTATTAAAACGTGTTAAAAAGAAGAGAAGTCATATTATCAATCATTAGAAGAGAGGAGTTAAGCAGAAAGCCATACACATAGAAACATCATATCTTGTCCCACTATATCAACAGGATACAGATAGCTTCTAACAAATGTCAAGAAAGTTCTAGTCTTATCCAAAAGAAATACAAGTTACAGTCACAAATAAATACATCATCTACCCACTTATGAGCCACCACAAAGCCAATGGTATGCCAGCAAACAAAATTCAAGACCAAGTTCACATAAGTGAGCAAATATGGTTCACAATTCAACTCTTTTTTAGCAAAACCAAGTATTCATGTATTTCATTTTTATACAGCACTAGATGCTGGTGTGGTGATAACAGATGACATTATGCCTTCAAGAAAAACATGATAGAATTTGCAATGTTCTCTCATGCATATGACAAGCACCTAGTCAATCCCGCATGGTCATGGATTTGTGTAAATTAATACACACATATGCACCAAATATGAAGTTGGGATGCTAGGAGCGGTAGGAGAGTGATCAATCTATTCCAGAATGATTATTGCTTATTTAACGTCAAAAACGAAAAAGCCAGAAAACCCATTCATTCACTTAAAGATAATTCATACGAGCTATCAGCTAAAATTATCAAATTAAATTATCCTTACTCTCTTATTGTCTTCTCATAATTCCACCAGTGCCCAGAGTTAAAGATGAGCACATCTGCATCTCTCCACTGGGGGAAACTCCAGTCCAGGCTATCCACTCTTAAAGTCATTTTAACTTTCTTACGAGCTCCATAAGGCGGCCGACCTTGATACGTAAGAAATGGAGCTCTATAGTACTCAATGGTGCAATTATAGTCCTTGAAGATGAAAGTTAGAAACCCTTTATGCTTTGTGATTGGGCTTCCATTCACCTCATAGATTGATGAACCATTGGAAATAGCAGATGCTAGCATACAGAGTAGGGACTCCCACTGATTCCTTCCAACTGAATCACCAACAAATACAACCCGTCGGTTCCTTAATTTCTCTAACATCAACCTTGCATCAAATCTGCTTTTGAAGTGAAATTGAAGATCAAGTGTTAATCTAGTCCACAAACTGGAAAAATGCCCTATGCATCTACTTGTTAGAGGCAAACTCAAATCCAATCGAAAGAGAGTGGTTATAGTTATAGTATCAGAAACAAGGTCACAGTTTCTAGTCCATAAGCTGGAACAAATCTATACTTTGGGCACATTTCTGTAACCAAGAAGGATAAATGAAACAGACGTTAATCAAGACAAAAAAGCTTAAAACACGAAAAGTGTAAAGTTGAAACATTAAATCAGTTACTTAGCGATGGAACACAGTTTTTCTTCACAAACAAGAAGGCAAAGTACAGATGACATTACTTACGTATCAGTATTAGACAGAGACTAGGTTTCCGTACGTATACACCTACATTAATCATTTCTTTGACTTTTAAGCAAGCATTTCATAGCCAGACTAATTAACTAAAGCAGATTTCTAACTACCCTAACAAAAGTGAAGCTACAGTATCCCATCTGTTAGAAAACTTTCAACACTCAAGTTTGTTCACTGTTCTTGAGCGAAAATTTTCTCAACAAACCAATGTTAGAAGGTTCAAATAAAATATCTGAGGAAGTAAAAAACACCACGTTGGAAGGAAATAGTACCTGGGCAACTTACAATGACTGGGTTGCCAACGCCACTTGGTATAGAGATTATCAGGCCTACCATTCTCCGAACACCTAAACCCTGCGTCTATAAACAAGCAATCTTTACTATTGTACAGGGGATAGTTATCATCCCAAACCCAGTTCCCATCGAAAATATTGCAGCCATCACCACCCTTATCGAGAAATCTCGGCAATACTTTATGGGTATTCTTCGAATCTGCTGTTGGTGACAATGGACTAACCAGTCCCTGCCAATGGTAACGCAGTCTGTCCGTGACAGCCTGGTAATCTAAGTAGAAGAAGCAACCAATGAAGAGCAGAGCAACCAGGAAGAAGCCGATAATGGCCAGTGAGGACTCAAGAATACGCTTGGAAAACTTGAAGAAATATAAGTGGGTCATGGTTTCTGGTTGTTGGTCTGCCGTAGACTGAGTGTTGCTGGAGCCGTTTTTGTTCTTCGCCATTGTCTTGTAGGATTTGCAACGACTTTATACGGTGAAAACAGAGATAAAGTAGGGAAGTGGGGTATTAATTAAAAAACGGATTAGCATTATGGGGGAAGTTTGCTCAGTCTGGATAAAGAAGAAAACGAAACCACTCTATCTAACATTCCCATAAATGGAGTAGGAGATTCTACTTATTTGGACAGCAAAACACAAGAAATTCACAGTGACAAACTCAGGATTGAATGCATTTCTGCTTTCTTTATCAGCTGGTGATCGAAATGATTCATAATGACAAATCTGATTGCTTAAGTTGATAACGATAGGTGGGTCTCTACCTCGCAAAACAAAAACCAACAAACCCAAAGCAGCAAAACCGCACTTTCCACTAACCAAAAGAGCAAACAAGAAATTCCCCAGAAGAAAAGCCAGAAATTTTCCCAGCTTGAACATGTGAACTGAATTCAAACAAAAAATGACTGCAATGAATGGTCGAGGAATCAAAGTCCTGCGTAACGTACAAACGTTGGACAAATTTTCCAATGACTAATTTGCCCTTCCGCAGATTTCGCGTGAATGGTACCATTTTCTTTTTTTCTTGAGTGGCGTTTCAGATTTTGCCCATGTTCCGCGATCAACTCCAGAATTTGACATCGTTTATTGTATTTATTCACGGAATAAATCGGTAGTTGCAAATTATAGTTTATAAAAAACATATATCTGAATTAAATTATCTAATGAAATTATTAAATTAAAATTAATAGTATTAATTGACTTCAAAATTCTAGAAGAGTCACAATCACAAAGGCCATGACTGTGAACCTACCACCTTATCAGGACGCTCGGAACTTGTTTTCCTATTTTATAACGATAGAATTAATAGTTATTATCATTTTTATAGAGTACTAATTGGTCATTTGCATGCAATCTAAAGTCAATCACTTTTCTTTGGACTCTCCGTACCTAGTCTAATATGGAATCTTGTGTGGTCCATGTCTGTATACTATTTTCACGTGTATTAAATTTTTAACAGTAAAATATACGGATTATTTCCTAAAATTTCATTTAAAACTTACTACATATTTTGATATCTATAAAATCATTAATTTATGTTTTTTTATATGAAATAAAATCTTTAAGACCATAAACTGTCACGCATAGTTCTGATTGCATGAGGTTGGATTATGCCATCTTGAGTGAGCCCAATCTCCTAAGGCTCTCATTACGTCTCCTGATTAGCTTTTGTGGGGTTAGTCCATGTAGAAGTACGTAAAAACATGATGAGATATGCAAAAGGATAAGTACCTAATCATGTATTATTAACTTGTTTAAACTTAATCTCTGTAGTGTAAACCCCTCAAAAGTTTATAAATTTAGATAACGATCAAATGGTAATTTATAAAATAATTCAACCAGAGTTACTCAAATTTACCTAGTCCAGTTCAACCAAAGTGATACTGACTGGCAACTGGGCTTTCTGCAATTTCTACATCAAATGAAACATATAACTGTCTACTTCCCACCAAAAAGCATTAAATCGACATCGGCATTTACTCCCCACGAGACACGTTGTTAGAAGCAGGACAAAGAGCCAAACATGCCTTTTCCTAAAACCGTAAAGATAGCATGCTGGAGACTTTGTACATTAAAGATCCAACTTTTTAGTGAACAGAAGATGAGTGTTTTTATTAGCTGAAGCAAAATTGGATTTTTACATGACAAAAGATACAAACTCAAGTGTTAAGATGTCCATCTCACAAAATGTAGTACCAGAACGTCAGGAAAGCAGCAATACCACTTATGATGCATAATCTGTCTATTCTGCTTTCATTTCTCATCTTCTCTTCTTTCAATTCGTTTTGTACTTTTGAGTACAAATGACAAGACTCAAGAACTTCACTATAGTTTTTGCTCCTACGGCAGCTTAAGGCTTCCTTGAGAATAAGCAAACTGTTTCTTCCGTTAACATGAGCACCCTCCATGTCCTCCAACTGCATGCTCAGCTCTGTTAATTTTATCATCGTTTGCAAACCATCTCCCTCGGTACGAACCACTCTAAATTTCATTATGAGAATGCATTCTACGACTTGGCATGGAAGAATGTCTTTGGCAGAAAGAACAGATCCAAAGCGTATTACAAAATCCTTATCTGTTGGCCAATGTCTCTGCCCACCAAGAGGACTCCAGCTTGCAAGATTAGCAGCTTGCTTTATTTTTTTATTTACAACAATCCAACTAAGCCGAAGTCCGTCACGCAGCTCCCTCCATAGCTTTCCATCTTTTCTTTCTTTCTCCATTGATAAAACGGGTGGTAGACCATCAGAAACTGAAAGGACAACCTCACCTTCATCTTCATCATCCCTAGCTGCATAGGTGAGAAGATCAATCCGAAATGGGCAGTTGTAAAACCAACCATTGAATCCATTGGCATTGGGGATGCCCCACAGAACTTTTGAACAGATTATTTTATCTTTGTACCTGATATCAACAATGGATACAAAATCTGATGGGGAAATACTTTCAAATTGATCAATATCTCCATAATATTCAGCCTCGGTCCATTCTTCAGGGTACTCAAGGTACTCATTCCATTGATACTCGGTAAACTCCTTGTTAACAATGAGGGTAAAACAGTCTGCATAGAACTTTCTGAACCCTCCAATGGAAGAAATTAATATTTTGACATCTTCCCTGTTGGTTGAAGGCCACATTGAAGAACAAACATTTTCCCATATCTTCTCCTCTTTTGAAATGGAACAGAATGCAGCACAAGCACAAGCTGCATTGGCCAGGGTTGGCCCATCAAGGCGCCTTAATATATCATAAAATAGATCACTGCTCAGTGATGCTATACTCTCCACTGGTGCATTTGACATTCCTTTAGGTCATTGTGAATAGGGGAAAAAAAAACAAGTAACAAGTTAGCATAAAGATGTTAAGATAGAAGGCGTTGTTCAGATTCAAAGAAATTTTGAATCAGCATAACATCTAAGATAATCCTGGGCTAGAATAGAAACAATATGATTTTTCATCGTAAGGTGTTCTTACAAATTCAGCTAGAATTACAAGAACTGGACAGTAGCCAATCAAATAACTTACTGTGACTAAGTCTTATATGTACCGCAACACAAGCCCATAACTGCACAAAAGAAGAAACAAATACATCGAGAACTCTTATAGATTTGCTCATTTTCTCACTCCATTAAATAATTTTCTAAAGAAATCAGCTCTTGACCGCAAAATACGCGCAAGCAACCGTGCATAGATACATTTTCATAACAACAGAGAAAGTGGACAAGCAATACAAACATCTGAATTTTGCATTCTCAAAATCAAACATTATACTGGTTGAGATAGAGGCTCTCCTAAACCTTGTTTTGACGAGGCCTTAGCCACTTTCCTTAGCATACTTATTCCGTACCAACAGATAATTTTCCCTATTTCACCCCAAGGGATTGCTCCTATGGTGTCTCTGCTCTCATAAGACAAGAATGAGTATGAAATACATGGCAAAACCCTTCTACCAGTCGGGATTGCAAATCTCCTCTCTGGACTTGGGAGCTCAAAAATTAGACATCAATCCCAGTTACAGAAGAGGGGATCATTCACGTACAGCTACCAGCAAAGGGCTAAAAACTTAAAACGAAAACTTAGTAAAAGTACCAGAACCATAAAAGAGTACAAATTGCAGCTAAATGGAAGCCTCCTCTTCGTTAAAATCTCAAGAAATGGCTTAACAGCATCTAATCCGGCGATCCCACAACTCAACAGATATATTCACGATAACAAATCACGGCAAAACAATGAAACAACCAAGAAAGAGAGAGAGAGAGAAAGATCCACACCCAAAGGCTAAACTTTTACAAAAACCAACACAAAGTTATACCCCAAATTCATTCGCATTCAAGAAAAGAACACTCAAAAAGTCCAAAACAGCAGCCATCAATGAGAGCGAGGTAGAAAGAGACCTTGAGAGTTGGCGAAATCTCGAGCAAATCGAAGACGGGCTAATCCGAGATTTGTCCTCTAGCAATGGAAGCAAAAGAAAACAAAACCAAAAGGGGGTTATTAAGTGTCAAGAACTTCAAAGGTGTCAGTTGACTGAAAATGAGAATGGAGTAATCGAGAACAGGCGTGACATGTCTGTTTTTAGAACTCTGAGTTTGGGAGAGTTGGGTAGAACACAAAACATAGTTTTCTGAGGATCGCTCTTGTTTCGGCTCTACGGGTGCGGGCCTTTTATTTTAGTGACTTTCTAGGAACCAGACAGGTCTCGCCACGCCATTCTGCCTTCGTACGTATATGACGTTGACCGGTCCAGCCTTCCTCTACTCAATCCCATGGTGATGCATGCCTTCTAATACCTTCTATTCCATTCCACCATTATATCCACTTTTATCTTATGTCCACAAATATTCAAACTCTTGATTTGCTAAGAGATGCTCCAATAATTTCTTTTATTTCTACAATGGAATGTTGCATTTATAATTAATTCTAAGTTATTCACCTAAAATCAATTAAGGTTGAACCTTCAACCTATTTTATAAATATTTTTTGGATTAATACTATTAAATTTGAATTTTAGAATTCATAATTGTCTTTATGAATAGAAAAAAAAAAAAGAAGAAAAATGGAGATGAAAACTGATGAATTGAAGTTGTTTATGGAAGACACATCCATATTGAAGTTAAACATGCCCGTGTTATTGGTGGACACAATCATGTAGGTGACCACATAAATTCTTATAACTATATACGAGTTGAATGATGATGTTTCACTCGTGAGGAGATTAAACATGCCCGTGTTAGTGTTGAACATTGTTGTGTCTATAGACCATGTGAGTTGCTGGAATTGTGTAGACGATAACTTGAGTTGGAAGTTTTTCAACCTTCGGTCATTGTTTTTTTAAAAAAGTGGATTAAGGTATGTTTGTGTTGATTTGTTTGTTTTAATTAAGGGCTAATAGTTTTCTTCAACTACAAGTTTCTAGGGTTTGATTTTTCAGGATTACTTTAGAGTAGTATTGTTTTGGTATATTAATTTTTATTTTATTGTAGAGCCTTATTAGATTACCTGTCATTGTATTGTGGAGTGTTTAGTTAGGGTCAGCTCAAAACCTAAACTCTTGTAAAGTTGATATTTGATTTACTTGCTAGTTTGGCCTATGTTTTTTCTCTACATTGGAGAGTTTTTCTACGCAATTTTGATGTTCTATTTATTTTTCGTCATTTATATTGTTCTAGTTGATTATTTATTGTGATTTTAATGCTTGAAATTGGTTTATTATTCTTGTTGATCTTGTGGATGTTGTTATTTGGAGCATCAGAGTTGGCATCAGAGCCATAGATTTGGAGTGGTAATAGTTATATAGTTAAATTGACATGAACTATTACTCAATATGGAGACCAATGATGGAAGATCTTTTATATTGCAGTATTGCAAAGATATTTACAACCCCCAAAAAAGATGATGTCCCATCTAAATAAAAAATGTTAGACAAAGTGCGGGAAAAGATTAAAAAACCTTAGGCACATTAGATAGTGGATTGATATTAACATCTTCAATCATATATCTCAAGGGACCAGTTCATTTGAGTTATGCAAGAAATTAGAAGGTCTTTATGAGAGGAAAATGGCCCATAAAGGTCTTTTGGATTAAGAGACATGTAAACTTGAAGTTGAAGGCTAGAAAATCAATGTTTAAGCATCTTAGTGACTTTAGCACGTCATTAACAAGTTGACCGCCATGAGAATCATCATTGATAATGAACTATAAGCCTTTTTCTTGTTGAGTTCCTTTTGGAATAAAAAACCTTGGTTGTGGCCATCAGTAACTTTACTCCAGACGATGTGTTTTCTTTTGATGTGATCAAATAAAGCATGTTCAATGAAGAGATTAGGAGACAGGATATGTGTGTTAATAATTTACATGCTTCTGTGGAAGAAAGTTGAGGAAGAAACAAGAGTAAAAATCCTAAAAGGCATGGCAAATCTAAGAATTGGTCTAACTCTAGAGATGGCAATAAGACTAGGATGTATAATTATAACACCAAATTTGATCATATAAAGAAGTTTTGCTACAAGTGAAAGAAAGACCAAGAAAAGCAAGATCACCAAAAAATTGGAGATGATAAAAACACGATAGCAACTGCTTCTAGCACAAATGATGAGGTGGCATTAATTTGTGTAAATAGTAACTATCTTCATATTAGTGACTCAAATTTTGAGTGGCTTGTGGTATAGGGGCTTCCAACCAATGTGTTATGAAAAGGGATTACTTCATTAATTACATAAGTGGTGACTTTAGGTATTTCAATATGGGTAATCAAAGTTCTACTAGTATTATCGACATAGATAACATCTGGGTTTAGACTGATGTTGGGTGTACGTTAATCTTAGGAGATGTGTGACATATTTCTGACTTGCACCTCAATTTGTTGTTTGCATATGTACTTGACCAAAAAGGGTACCCACACATATTTGTGGATGATAAGTAGAAGTTGTCTAAGAGAGCAATGATAGTTGCTTATGGTAAATTATATTGCACTCTATACAAGACACATTTGAAGTTGCACGTTGGTCAATTACATGAAATTGAAGAAAAAAAACACTTCTTCAAAGTTATTGCATCATAGATTGAGACATGTTAGTGAGAAAGGTGGCAATTGATAGCCATAAATCTCTATCCCTCTAAACACTATAGTCTCTCTCGACCTCTATGATCATTACTTACTTAGAAAGCAACATCAAGTTTCTTTCCATAAAAGGTCCACCAAAAAGAAGGCTAAGATAGAGTTGGTGCACTTCTATATGTGATTCTATTGAGGTGAAGTCCATAGGAGGTAGCAAATATTCTATTACATTTAATAATGATGCTTCATGTAAAACTTGAGCTTATATGTTGAAAACAAAAATCTTTCAAAAATTTCACGCCATGGTGGAAAGTGAGACAGTGAGAAAATTAAAGAGTGAGATAGTGAGAAAATTAAGTTTGGGTACACCTCAAATGAGTTTGAGAATTATAGTGCAAGACATGACATAAGATATAAAAAGACAGAACTGATACCTTACAACACAATCATGTTGCCAAAAGGATGAATAAAACCATTATGGAGAAGGTCCGATGCATGATCAAAATGTCCAACCTACCAAAGTTTATTTAGGATAAGACGATTAGAACTGATTTATACTTGACCAATCGAGTTCCATCAGTTCCTTTGTGTCTTGATATTCTTAAGAGCATGAAGAAGGAATGATCCTTCTTATTCACTTCAAAGCATGTTTAAATGCAAAGCTTTCAAACATGTGACAAAAAAAGTAGAGATTGAAACTTAATTCAAAGGTTAATCCTTGTTTAGAGACATAGTCCTCTATAAGTATGAGATAGGTGTAGATCTCGTCAAAGATAGTAAGACTACTTCTAATAGTTTGTTTGACGGTGCTACATATGTTTCTCATATTTCTACTTCTTTTTATCAACTTACAAGTGAAGAGGGCGAAGAGTATGAGCTAGTAGCCCATAATAATAATGATCAAGTGCAATCGATAAGCCACATGATCAACATCCTGTACATGATGTAGATGAGATCCATGTGCATCATTAGTTGGGGGAGCAATATGTCTCGACGTTGAAAGATATCTAATTTTAAAAGTCAGCTACAAAGAAAAAGCATTTAACAAAATACCTAAGTTTAGAAGATCTCCTAGTCACTACAGAGAGGGAGCCAGAAAATTTTCAAGAAGTGCGGTCATATAACGACAAGGACTTTTGGCTCGAGGTAATGTAAGAGGAGATGTATTCTTTGAAAAAGAATGAGACCTACTAGTTAGGAAGTTTCCCAAAGTAAGAAGGCATTGAAAAATCGATGGGAGTTCAAGATCAAGAAAGATGGTAATAAGTTGTGAAGCATAAGGCAATGTTAATTGTAAAGGGATGTAACTAGAAAAGAGTATCGACTTTAATGAGATATTTTCACCACTTTAATGAAATATTTTTCCAGTGGTTAAGATGATTTTCATTCGTATTGTATTAGGTTTAGCTACCAGTTTAGATCTTGAACTTGAACGACTTGATTTGAAAATTGCTTTCTTGCAAGAGGAATTACGTACGAAGCAATTAGAAGGTTTAAAGCTCAAATAGGCACAAAAAATAGTGGTATTAGAAATTTGACTCATTTATGACTAGTAATGATTATAAGTGCACTTCAACTAATTGTTGCATATATCTCAGAAAGTTTCGTAATGGCAACTTCCTTATCCTTCTCTTATATGTTAATAGTGAAACAAGACGTTGACATGATTCATAGGTTAAAGGAGGAATTGTCTAAGTCCTTTGATATGAAAGATCTTGGTCTTGTAAAATAAATTTTAGATATGGAAATTATTCATTACAAAAAGGTCAAAAAGTTGTAGTTGTCATAAGAAGAGTATATTGAACGAGTGCTTAAAAGGTTCAATATGAAGCATGCCAAGCTAGTTAGTACATCATTAGCAATTTATTTCAAGTTGAGCAAGCAAGCTTGTTTTACCACTGAAAAAGGAGGAAGCTAGTATGTCCTCTATTCCATACTCCTTTGTTGTTGGTTCTTTGATATATGCATGGTGTGCACTAGGCCAAATACCACATATATTATTGGCTTAATGAGAAGATATTTATCTAATCCGGGAAAAGTTCAATGGAAAGCAGTGAAGTGGATTCTTAGGTACTTCCAGATTGAGTTTGTGCTTTGCTAGTGTGATTTCTTTGAGAATTGGACATGAAACAAGATGAATATGTGGTATTTTGTGGCAATCAAAATGTCATGAATTTGAAAATTTCCATATACAATTCTTGCACCAAGCATATTAATGTCAGGTATCATTGGTAGAGATATATGATTGAGAAGTGACTAACGAAAATGTTAACAAAGGTAATTCTCAAAAGTAAGCTTGAGCTTTGTAATTAAGCTCGTCAGGATAGATTTTAAGTGATTAATGAGATGCTTTATTTTTTCTCCAAAATGGGTTGGATGCGAATATTATTGCGGGTCTAACCTCATTTTATAAATATTTACTTGACCAATACCACCAAATTTAAATTTTAGAGGTTTAAGTTGCATTTATGGATCAAAAGTAACAAAAATTGGTCAAGATTAAGGGAAAAAAATGATGAATTGAAGTTGTTTATGAAAGACGCGCCTATGTTAAGGTTAAACATGCCCATATTATTGTTGGGCACGATTGTTTGAGTGACCATATAAGTTGTCGTAATTATGTACGAATTGAATGACGATGATTCACCTGTGTTGAGACCAGACACACCTATATCGATAGTGGACACAATCATGTCTATAGACTATATGAGTTGTTGGAACCATGTATCCACATGAATGTTAATGTTAGACTATGTAAATAGTATTTATCTTATTATTTTTATATAATTAGTTGTACAGTTGTAATTAGTCAACGCTATCAAGGCTACCCATCTATATATAAGGAATTCACAAATCAATAGAAGGGGGACGGATGCTTTCCTTCATGGTATCAGAGCCCTAATATCACCACCGACTACATTCTCTCTTCCAAACCCTATTTTTCTTCTTTTCTTCCAAACCCTATTTTTCTTCTTTGCTTTTTTTCTTCAATGGCGGGCAAACATGGATTCCCCCCAGCCCTCGTTGTCAATAACATCAAAAACTTCATTCCCAATCACTCTTGAGATGGAAAAAGGATAGTATTCTTCATGGGCTGAACTGTTTAAAATCCATTGTCTTGCATACAAAGTGATTGACCACATTATTCCACAAAGGCCATCTGATAAAGGCAAAGAATCGTCTGCTGAAGTCGATCCTACACTGTGGTCACAACTTGATGCTACAGTTCTTCAATGGATTTATGGAACGATCTCTATTGATCTTCTCAACACCATCTTAGAGACGGATACAACTGCACAACAAGCGTGGGAACGATTGAAAAATATTTTTCAGGATAATAAAAATTCTCGTGCTATTTATTTGGAAAATCAATTCTCTCATGTTCTTCTGGATGATTTTCCGAACGTTTCTGCCTATTGTCAGGAGCTTAAGATGCTTTCTGATCAGCTCTCCAACGTTGGTGCACCAGTCTCAAATCAAAGGTTAGTTCTTCAGTTAATTGCGGGATTAAATGAAAATTACGATGGTGTTGCTACTTTTATT
>JAOSBK010000009.1:19303473-19317150 GCA_027568895.1 Erythroxylum shatona | reverse complement strand
AAACCGATGGATATGGATATGGATATGGGTTGAGTCATAAAAAATGGATATGGATATGAGTAGAATAAAACCCGAACTGAACCCTACTCATTGCCATCCCTACTTGCCCATAATAACATATCAGCTTAGAAAAACTTGCCCGTCGATTTAGCCATGTAGTGTTATAAATGAGATCTGAATGATTTAATAATACCTGATACAATTAAATTCCCTGACATAAATTTTCAGGGTAATCAATTAATTTTATTCTATTTTTTGCGTAGAAAGGTCTGAACTCTGAACCCAAAACCTGCACTCCAATAAAGCAAGTCTTAAGACTAAAAATGTTGATAGTCAAGTGAAAAATTATTAAATAAAAATTGTTGCTTGTAGTTGGCTCCGTATTGATAGAGAATCAAAATTGTTTAGATCCGTCATGATATCGAATCTTGTTGTCTCCGTCAAATTATTCACATTTTGGAAGAAAATATCGTTGAAGTTAATCGACCTTTATTAATGTCCGACTCTCATTACACTCCCCGAGATGCCTGACAATACAGTGTACCATATTTGAATCTTCGTGAGATATATCTGGAGGAGAAAAGAACGCAGTTATTTAATGCGTCCATTGTTTCTTATTTAAGCGACTTGACATTATTTTAAAATGAAATGTAAAGCTTTCTCGGATGAAACGAACAGCCATCCCTTCTGTAAAATTTTCCTAGCTCTCAATCACGTCGTTTTTTTTTTGAGGGGGATATATCAAATTCATTACTCAAAGAAAGAACGAATACAATCAGGAATAAAAGTGAAAGACATAAAAGGACCAAATGAAATTGAAGTCCTAGCTAAACGATGAGCAACACAATTACTAGACCTACGGATCCAACAGACCTGAACATCTGGTCTAGTATGGAGAAGGGCCTTACATTCGTCGACAAGCAGGCCGAATTCAGATAAATCATTCCATTCCGAGTCACTAAGGGCACGCGAGAGAGCTTGGGCGTCAGTGAAGAGAACACCACTTCCAGACTGATTGGTGACAATCCACTGCAAGGCTGTCCGGACAGCAACAGCCTCAGCAATGTTGGCGGCGAAAAGGCCTTCGTGACATGAAGTGATAGCATGTAAAAATTCCCCCTGTTGAGAACGGAGGATAGCAGCAGCACCGGTTGCGCGTTGTTCGATAAAGACAGCCGCATCTGTATAGCAGGATCATTCAACTAACTCGTTACCGGTTGTGGGTGTGTCGACAGGGTTGGCTTGATTCAACGGATACTGAACACCGGATCGAGCGTTTGCATCCTGCCACTCATGCAAGAAATCAAGAGCCTGGGTGAGTACAAATTGAGCATCGACTACCTTGTTGCGCCACAAAAGTTGATTACGAGCCCACCAAACCTTCCAAGCTAACATACAAAACTCCTCGACTGTCTGTAGATTACCAGCAGCAACTAGAGCGGTGAATAACTCGGTGAACATAAAGCCAGAAGAAAAGCTAGTGTGTGGCCAAGATGCCCAAACTGCCGACGCCATATTACAATGCAGTAAAGCGTGATCGATGTCTTCAGTTGCGGAATCACAACGACACATAGCATTCAGTGGTACACGACGTTCTTGCAAACGAAGCTTGGTAGGTAGGATGTTACGGAGAGCACGCCACATAAATTCCTTTACCTTCGGAGGGATTCGTAATTTCCAAAGCGAAGACCAAGCCAAACCACTTTCGATTGGCGATAAACCATAAAGTAAACTATGAGCAACGTGATATGCTGATTTGACTGTATATCGACCTTTCCTATCATAGTGCCACAGTAGTTTGTCATCAGTGGATTTAAGTGGTAAAGGGATGGAAAGAATTGCTTGAGCGTCGTGCTCACTAAAGATACCCGAAATCATTTCAAAATCCCAAGCATCACCACTGTCTGTCATTAAAGCCTCAACGCGTAAATCACCGACAACGTTGGCAACGTCCGGAGACACATAAAAATCACCGGCTCTTGGTATCCATGGATCATTCAAAATCGAAATACTCTTACCGTTTCCGATTCTCCATCGCAAACCTTCAGATAACAAGTGACGGGTTTGAAGGATGCCTCGCCATGTGAAGCTCGGATTGTTACCAATGTTGGCTGTGAGAAATGAGCCATTTGGGTAATATCGAGCCTTATAGATGCGAGTTAACAATGAGGAATTGTCGGAAAGTAACCTCCACCCTTATTTAGCCAACATGGCTTCATTGAAGCAGTATAAATCTCGAAAACCGAGACCGCCGTTGGCCTTGCGAGTGCACATGCGTTCCCACTTTAACCAATGCATTTTCTAACCGCCCCTTTCCTTCGTACCCCACCAAAACGAATTCATCATCTTCTGAAGCTCGGCACAGAGAGAAACCGGTAACAGAAAAATACTCATACAGTATGAGGGAACCGCCTGAGTTACAGATTTCAACAACACTTCTTTCCCGGCTCGTGATAAAAGCTTATTCTGCCATTGATGTAGTTTAGCCCAAACTTTATCTCTGAGAAAAGCAAAGACTGCCTTTTTACTGCGTCCGACAAGGGAGGGAACGCCTAAATATCTGCTGTGATCGATAGGCTGATGGACTTCAAGAATAGAAGAAAACTGTTGCTGAGCTTCGGAGGAGATACTCGAACTGAAAAAGAGATCAGACTTAGCAAAATTCACAGCTTGCCCAGATGCGGCTTCATAAATGCGCAAAATTTGTTTTATGGCATTACATTGATCGACAGTTGCACGGAAGAAAAGGAAAGAGTCATCGGCGAACAGAAGATGACTAACAGACGGACTCGTAGCACACACACGGACACCAGAGATTATTCCATGTCGTTCGGCATCATTTAGAAGGGCTGTAAGACCCTCTGCACATACTAAATACAAATACTGTGAAAGGGGATCACCTTGCCGAAGGCCGCGTTCGGAGACAATAGGGCCAACTTCTTCACCGTTTACCAAGATTGAATACGGAACGCTCTTAACACATAACATCATCAAAGAAATCCATCTGTCTGCGAAGCCAAGTGCACGCATCATATGTTCTAAAAAACCCCAATCGACCCGATCATACGCCTTACTGATGTCGATTTTAAGAGCGATATCACCACCTGCACGTCTAGAGCATGTGCGCATATGATGAATGAGCTCAAAAGCAACTAAGACGTTGTCAGTAATTAACCGACCTCCCACAAAAGCTGACTGGTTTTCAGAGACAAGACGCGGAAGTAATGTCTTAAGACGGTTGGCAAGCACTTTCGACACAATTTTGTATAACACGTTGCATAAAGCAATAGGACGGAGGTCTTTCAGTGAAATCGGATGAACAACCTTTGGCACAAGAACAATCAATGTGTCGGTTAATGTAGGAGGAAAGACACCATATTCAATCCAGCTACTACAAGCTGCAACAATATCACCACCAATTATATGCCAGAAGTTTTGAAAAAATGCAGGATTAAGCCCATCAGGTCCTGGAGCTTTGTCAGGATGCATCGAAAACACTGCCTTCCGAACTTTGCCTTCAGTAATAGGAGCTGAAAGCTTAGCATTATCATCATCGCTTACGCGAGAAGGAACTAAAGCTGTAACAGCAGCATAATCGGCGTTACTATGGGCATAAAGGTTGGAGAAATAATCACGGATAACCTGATGAATGTCGTCACGAGTGTGAACCATGTTTCCGGCTGCATTCTGTAACTCACGAATCGTGTTCCTCCTTTTACGATCGTTGGCAGTCTGATGATGGAACTCGGTGTTCTTGTCACTTCCTTTCAACCAAAACTGCTTCGCATGCTGCTTCCACTTGATGCTTTCAAGGTGAAGGATACTGTTGAGTTCTGTGCGCAACATGTTAAATTCAGCACCATTCCCATTAGTTCCACCATTGTTGAGACGCAACTCATCCATTCTAGCAAGGATACGCTTTTTATGCAGTCTTGTCTCTTTGTCAATATCGCGTCCCCAACCATCAAGAGCAGTGCTAACATTATCTGTTTGCTGCATAACATTATGACCAATACGCTTCCAATTGTTGGATACAACGGCGTGCACATCAGGTCGAGCTAACCACCTGTTATCAAACCGAAATCGCTTTCTTTTCCACTTCTCAGTTCGTGTCTCAAGCTGCAAAAGGAGAGGAGAATGATCTGACACGGAAGCAAGGACGGAGGTAACGGTAGCTTGAGTAAAACGAGACAGCCAAGGGCTGTTAGCAAGCGCACGATCTAGTTTCTCTCTTACCCAACGGACAGTCCCTCGACTTCGTTCCCACGTAAAAGGATAACCATACCACTCTACTTCATGCAAATCACAATCAAGAAGGGTTTGCCGAAACTCGGAAAACAGATAATTCGGATGATCAGCACCATCTTCTTTGTCCGAAGTGAGAAGTAAATCATTAAAGTCTCCGATAATCATCCATGGAGACGATAACCCTCGATTAAGAGACCGAATCAGATCCCATGATGCTCTACGACGAAACCGCTCTGGAAAACCATAAAAGCAAGTTAAGCCCCAGACGAACCCATCAGGCATATGTACATCAAATTCAATAGCTGTCCGACAATGTCGGAGATATCTGACATCAAAAGAGTCATTCCAAAAGGTTGCTAAACCGCCAGAGCGACCTACTCTGTTAACACAAAAACAATGATCAAAACGAAACTGTTTTTTCAAATCATCAATAACATCTCGATTAACTAATGTTTCCATCAAAAATACGAAATCTGGCTTGTGTTGACGAAGTAATTCGCCAAGCGCGAGAACTGTTTCGGGGTTGCCAAGTCCCTGACAGTTCCAACTGAATGTTTTCATTGCTGTTGGTCGGGTCGCACACCGGCGCCCGCCAATCCAAGGTTAGCACTACCAGAGGTCGTGCCAGAAAAAAGTGGTGAATCGGTATTACCCGAAACGGTAGGAACTGAATTAAGATCTGTACGAGAACGCTTCTTGCCATCGATCTGTTCCAAAGCTTCGTTCTCAGCATCAGAAGTATCCATTGCGCTGGAGCGACCATTGCTGTTCACAACCGGAACAGTAAAAGGGATGGTGGAAGCTGAGATAGGTGAGCCATCATCGTTCCTCAACCATACACTACGAGGTTGCTGTGATCGACCAAGAGTAACCCGTAAGGAGGAATCCCATTCGTAAGTATCAGGCGTAACTGACGATGTAAATCGTTCAGGGCATAATTTGTCGTGGTGACCAATGATTCCACAGCGAAAACAGAAGATCGGAAGACGTTCGTATTGGAACCGCACATAAGTAAAGGACGTAGCCGACATAGCTATTTTCTTCTTACGTTTGAGAGGTTTGCGAATGTCTAGGGAAACCCTAATTCTCATGAATTGACGAGGATAACGACCGGCCCTAGGAGCATCATATTCAACAAAAGTTCCGATGAATTTGTCAAACTGCCTAGCCCACAGTTCTGACACCATTCCGGGTTGGAGATCATGAATTTGGACCCAAATATTCGTATGTGTGAGAGGGACAGTTTCTGGATTATCGTTGTCTTGGAGTTCGCGCAACACTAACAAGTGTCGATTAAAATCCCACGGGCATCTGCTAAGAACATACTCCACATCTGCTTCATAAAAGAAACGGAACAAATACCTTTTAGCACCCAATTCTGTGATTGACAACCCGGCTTGCGGCTGCCACAAATCAGCAATTAAGTTTTGAAAGGCAGCGAAATTGATGCGATTGGAAGTCATAACACAACCAACTAGACAATTCTTGAAGGAGATTGGATCGGCTGGAACGAGCCACTCGTCTTCTTCGTCCCCTTCAAGAGAAAGATCTGCAATTCCATGAACAAGACTCATAACGCGGTAGACAAAACTCTGCGACTAGATCTGGATAATACCGACGAGGTAGACAGCAAAACTCGACGCTGGGGGAGCACGGGAAAACTGCTACAAAAGGTTTGAGCAGACAAAACTCTGCGACTAGGGCAGACTGTAATCAGAATGTAACTTTTAATAACTACTAATATATATTTTTAAAAATAAATTATTTTAAATTAAATTATGAAATTAGACTAATTAATATTAAAATTTTAATAGTTTTTGCCACCCAACCAGTTAGAGAATGGGTTGGCCCGACAAGAAAAAGTGGCAACGTATTCAAATTTAACCATCAAAATAAGATTATTTTACAAGCAATTTTTTAAAATGTATGATGTATTTGTAATCTTATAAATATTAGAGGATAAATTAACAAAGGAGTGTAAGTGTGCAACATGTTTAACCTTGTTAACTAATTAAAAATAAAATCCATCTTAAGTGGTAAAGGAGGACTATTCGAAGAAGAGTATTTAGTATTTGAAATTTTGGATGATGATTTTTTAAAATTTTATTAATAAATATCTAATATTTAAAATTTTTAATTTTGCAATAATTTACGGTAGATGAAATTTTGGTAATTATTATTAATATAAATAATTAAATATTATTTTTATAAAATAAAAACATTTTTATTTATTAATATGTAGTTATTCCCTTATAGTTATTTACCCTATTATTTTTTTCATCTTTTTTTTCATCAACATCTAATTGAATCTCATGTAAACGAGGTTTGAAGAAGTATGATAGTACGTAATCTTATCTCTACTTAATAGATAGATTATTTGATAGACTCACATATAAATGTGACATAAAAATATGATAAAAAAGCCAAATAAACATAAAAGATGTAAAAAAAATTAATAAATAATTAAAATAGAATAATAATAGCTTCAGACAAAAAAAATCTACTATAGATTTTCACTATCTGATGCAAGTTTATAAACAAAAATATTAAGAAAATAACATTAAAAATACGTCCTGATATGTTGTAAAGTTTTCTCCTTATACCTAGCAAAATTATGCTCACCATTTCTTGAGTTGGGCATGTCATCTTTGCATAGAGGCCATGTTAATATGCTTTTCTTACTCAACCTAAACATTTTCTCAAAGTAATTTGTTTGTTTTATTTATATAATTATCTTATTTTTTGTTTATGTATTTATTTACTTTTTTTAATTATTTATCTTGCTCTATATTTATTGTGTTAATTATTTTTATGCATAATTATTTTTATTTTATTGTCATTATTACTTTTATCTTTTGTTTATTTATTTTTAATTGTTTTATTTTATTATTTTAATATGCATTTGCGCGCACACATAAATATATTTTACGTGAACCTATTGGGGATAACATCTTTATTAAAGATAATGCGGCTTACGGATATCTC
The DNA here is from genome assembly GCA_027568895.1 of Erythroxylum shatona. NCBI lineage: Eukaryota > Viridiplantae > Streptophyta > Magnoliopsida > Malpighiales > Erythroxylaceae > Erythroxylum > Erythroxylum shatona. Next base: position 19,309,917 of record JAOSBK010000009.1, on the reverse strand, counting down.
CATACCCATATTTTGATTTAATAGTAATATTCAACTACTTAATTCCTAATAAATTTATATAGATTAATTAATTAATTAATATTAATTAAATTTAGATTTTTATATAAAAATTTCATTAATGAACAATACGTGAACGTAGAGTAGTTAAGGGCAACTCAAAATTGTCGCCTAAAACAATAAAAGTGTCAGAGTAGGAAAGGAACGACTTCAAATGCGAATAGTAACAATAAGAACCGATCTTTACACACAATAAAGTAATGACTGATTTAGCCAACCAATAGATATATCCTTTTGTCCGATAGTGCTTTTCAAATTATTAGATTTTTATTCGTGCTTTCAAATCATTAGATTTTTATTCGTGCTTGTTTTTTAGTTATTACTTCTGTTTTTTACATTATTTTTATTTATCACATCTGTATGTGGATCAAGAAATAACTTCTCTCTTATATACGGATAAAGCTACCTACTATAAAACTTCTACATACTCCGCTTCACTGCAAAACCTGAAAAGGATATGATAACGACGACCACGTGAGCGTAGATTTGATAGCTACAAATACAATTGAACACGCGCCCGCGCGCATAAACTATTTTCACGACTCCCAAGCAGCTCAGAATCCACCCAACAGCCACCTGCTTAATTTAATTCCTTCTCCACCGTTCCCGTCTGTGCTCCATCTTGCCTGGTTCATTCTCCCATGTTTGTCTGTACAATGCACTTACCGACAATCTTCTTCTTTTTATTCTCCTTAATCCTCAGTCCTGCGTTTTCTCAGAAGGCATATGTTGCTCCAATACAGAAGGATCACTCTACCCTACTCTACACTCTCACGCTTTACCTCAAAACCCCACTTCAACCCACCATTTTACACCTTGACCTGGGTGCTTCCTTCACTTGGGCTGACTGCTACACCAACTACAACTCCACCTCTTATCGCCACGTGCCTTGCGCTTCACCTCTCTGCAACTCCTTCCACTCTCTCGCATGCGGAAACTGCTACGCCTCCCCTGGCCCAGCTTGCGCTAACGACACTTGCTATCTCTATCCTGAGAACCCCGTCACCCGACAGGTCACTGTTGCCAACGCCATCGTTGACTCGCTTGCACTGCCAGTCGCCGGCGGATCAGTTCCTGGTCAGTTTGGTGTGGTTCCGGATTTTGTGTTCTCTTGTTCTAGGACTTTCCTTCTCAAGGGACTCGCCCATAAGGCCACAGGACTCGTTGCGCTTGGGAGGTCCAACCATTCGCTCCCGGCGCAGGTTAGCGAGGCATTATCTGCTCCGCGCTATTTTGCGCTTTGTCTCTCGGGTTCTGCTAAACCAGGTGTGGCATTATTTGGATCCAGTGGACCCTACTACTTTTCGTCTCAGGTTGATCTTTCCAAATCTCTTGTTTATACGCCGTTGATCCTGAATCGTGTGGGGAACACGGTCGTAACGTATCAACAGCCGTCCGATGAGTTTTACATAAATTTGACTTCCATCCAAGTCAATGGGAAAGCGGTTGAGTTTAATAACTCACAGACACTACTCACCGTTGATGAGAATGGATTTGGCGGGACCAAGATAAGCACGGCAAATCCATACACAACGCTGGAGAGCTCCATATACAAGGCTTTTATTGAGGCATTCGTAAAAGAATCCGGTGCGTTGAACCTCACTGAAAGACTTGCAGTGGAGCCGTTCGATGTGTGCTATCCAGCGAGTGACGTTATTATTACCCGAGTGGGACCAGGAGTCCCCACCGTGGACCTAATGATGCAAAACGACGGCGTGTTTTGGAGGATATTTGGCTCAAACTCCATGGTGAGGATGGGCAAGGACGGAGTGGATGTGTGGTGCTTAGGGTTCGTGGATGGTGGGGCTAACGCGAGAACAGCAGTGGTGATTGGCGGGCATCAGATGGAAGACAATTTACTGCAGTTTGATTTGGAAAACCAGACGTTGGGATTTAGCTCGTCTATATTGCTGAAAGGGACCACCTGTGACAGCTTCAGCTTTGAATCCTATTAACTCGGGAAATAATACCACTTTGTTTCAAAGAATAAACTCAATTATTCCGCCCTCGGTTAATTTGTGATTTGTATTATTACGCGTATTATATTTTATCGAATTTAAATAGTACGTAGTGACTTGAAAAATTGAAGCTATTTTTTGCTTTATCTAAAATAATAATTTCCATTATTTGAAATTTTGATTATTATATGATTAACAAATTATTATGCATATTATAATGTATGGAATTTTAAAAATATTGATATATTACAGTAAACTTGATCTCAATGAATAAAATTAAAATTAAAATTGGCATTCATAACTTTAGGATCTTAAATAAACAATTGTCACAAATCATTATTGTATAATATTGTTTATTTGATACATAAAATGTCATTATTGTAAAGAGACCAAGAAATTTCACTATGTTTTTGGTTAAATTTTTTTTTTTCCTCTCGACTCTCTTACACTTACAAAAATTTTATGAAAAACTATTTATAACCTTAATTAGTAGAGATGACTAATTTATATATATATAGGTCTTAAGTTGACACATCCATCAAGTAATCAACATAAACGATTGAGATTTATTCCACTATTTAATAAAAATTATAGACTAAATAGGACTCTTTAATTATATTAATATTATATATATATTTAATAAAAATTATAGACTAAATAGGACTCTTTAATTATATTAATATTATATATATATATATATATATATTTATATTTATATTTATAATATGACCACTAATTTAACCATATTTTAACATTCTGCTGCCTGACTCACACTTCAAACCTTATTGTAATAGTGTCAATATTAAAGGTGCATAAACAAATCTCTTAATATTTTCATAATATACCTCAACACAAAAAACCACAAGATGCAGGTTATAACAATCATACACTTTAACATTGCATACTTCCCTCTTTATACAACAACACTAGTAATTTATCAAGTCAAGTTGTGATATATATAAATATCATAAATATCTACATTAATGTCTCAAAGAAATTTTCATTTCTTATTCAACAACGCTTACATGTGCATAATCATAATAAATAAGAAAATTGTCAATTAAAAACTTTATTGAGCTCAAGAGTGTTAAAACGTCATTAAAAACAATCAATATAAATGAGCTCATTGATTGAACATGTTCCTTATATATCTTTGGTGGAAGGCCTTTAGTTATAGGATATGCACGCATAAGATCCGTAAAATATGTTTAATACACATTCTTTATTTTTAAACTTACTCTTTGACAAAATATTTCAACTCTATGTGTTTGGTACTTCTAGAGTAATTGCCATTTTTGGAGAAGAAAACTACATAATTGTCATAATAAATTTTCAACAATTTAGCAATGGTATTGACAACCTCAAGACTTGAAACAAAGTTTCGCAAGACATGAATTGTGGCCTCAAAATAAGCTATGAATTCTATTTTCATATTGGATGAAGCAATGATATATTATCTAGCACTTTTCCATGAAATTACTTCTTTTCCTAGTAAAAACAAGTAGCCAAATGTTGATTTTCTACTGTTAGCACATCCAGCAAAATTTGAATTTGAATATCCAATTACTTCTAATAAATTAGATCTTTTATACATGAGTGTATAGTCCTTTATTTTTTTGAGATACTTTAAGAAGTTTTTTTTTCCATCTTTATAATGGTCTATGCTAAGATTACTTTGATATCCGCCTAGCATTCCAACTGTAGGGCTGATATCAGGTCTTGTGTATGTTTCTAAATACATCAACCTACTAATAACATAACTATATAGACCAGATTCCATTTTGTTTATGTTCCATATCGTTCTTTGTACATTGTATGAGACTAAATTTATCCCCTTTTATGTAGGGACAATCCCTTTTGAACATTTATTCATATTAATCTCTCAAGTATTCTTCCCATATAGTCTTTTTAAGACAATCCTATCAGTTTTTGCGATTTATATTGAAATATTGAAGTTCTTATCATATGGAATGCCTCTCCTATATCTTTTATTTCAAAATTCTTAGAGAGAAAATCTTTAGTCTTATACAATATGTCCAATTCACTAGTAGGAAATAAAATATCATCAACATATAGGACTAGAAAAATAAACTTACTCTCACTGATCTTTTAGTAGATACGACAATCAATAATATTTTCTTGAAATCCAAAGCATGTTTAACTCCATAGCTTGATTTCTTAAGTTTACACATCATGTGATCTTTTCCTTATATGGGAAAACCTTTAGGTTGATTCATATAAACATCCTCCTCGAGATTAACATTCAGTATTAAATAGATGTGAGAATTATCATTCAGAATGGTAGTTGTCATATCTATTTAATATAGCTCTAAATTAAACTAAGCTTCTAATATCATAATTATTCTCAATGAGTCTTTTTTTTAAGATAGGTGAAAAGTCTCTTTATAATCAATGTTATACTTTTGAATATAACATTTGGCAACAATTCTAGCTTTGTAGCATTCAATCTTACCATTTAAGCCATGCTTAGTATTAAAGACCCATTTGCATCTGACTCACTTTAATCCTTCTAGAAAATCAATGAGGTCTCAGACATTGTTTTATGCTATTGAATTTAACTCATCTTTTAAAGTATCAATCCATCTATCAGACTCCGAGTCTTGCAAATAATCCACATAGTCATCGAAAATATCTGATCTACTTATTCCAGGTTTATTTCAAACTATTCCACGTGGTTTATTTATGTCAATTGGTTTTAAGTTAGTTTCTTATAAGGTGTTGTTTCATCCAAATGTTGTCCAAGATCATTTTTTTCCAATATGGGGACAATACTTGGTATAGATGTGGATACTAGAATATTTATGAGTAATGGAACATCAACCTTTATTTTACTAATATCCACAACATATTTTTAGCACTCTTACTAAATTCACCATTTTCAATAAACTTGGTGTTAACTATTTCAACAAAATTTGGATAATAAGACATATACCCTTTAGATTTCTCCAAGTAATCAATACAATAATTACTAACTATTTGAGAATCTAATTTCTTTTCATATGGATTATAAACGTATGCTTGCGTTGGATAACTCCAAACATGTAAGTGTTTTATATTAGGTTTCCTTCCAGTTCATAACTCAAAAAGAGTTTTAGGGACTGCTTTATTAGAAATCATATTCAACAAATACACAACAATTTTAATGCATACATCCAAAAAGTTTTGGGTAATGAGGAATTACTCATCATACTCCTAACTGTATACACTAACATCCTATTATGCCTTTCTACTATACCGTCTTGTTAAAGTTCACCTAATATAATATACTATGCACATATGCCATATTTCTCAAGAAATTTTCCAAATAGACCTAGATATTGTCCTAATTCCTCATATTTTTCATAATATTTACCACTTCTATCAAATCTTACAATTTTCACTCTTTTTATTTGATTTCCTTTCAATCTCCTTTACAAAAACCTTAAGGGCGTCTACAACTTAAGATTTTTCATTAAGCAAATAAATATATCCATAACATGAAAAATTATTCATAATTGTGATAAAAACTTTTCTCCTCCAAAAGATAGTGTCAAAAGGTCCACATATATCAATGTGTATAATTTCAAAGAGTTGAGTACTTCTTATGGCTCCTCTTACTATGTTTGGTTTGCTTTCTGTTAATGCAATCCACATATATATCGATATTAGTAAAATCTAAATTGAAAGAATTTCATTCTTTACCATTCTTTCTAATCTTTCTTTGGATATATGACCCAATTATTTATGCTACAACTAAGCTGAATTATCATTCTTTATGGTATGATTAATTCTAATGGTATGAAAAATAGAAAAATAAGGATTCAAAAAATTATCACCAAGTTTTAATTTATATAAACCATCCATAAGAATTCCATAACTAATAATGAAATTATGTTGAAATAAACTTAAACAACCATTACCAAACTTAAAATTAAACCCACTTTCATCAAGTTTAGAAATTGAAGGTACAAAGAGAATTTGTATTAGATCTAGGTGATAACCATAATCTAATATTAGACAGTAAGTGTAATACCCCACTCCCGCAAGACCCGAACCCGACATCGATGGTGATATCCGAGTCCGTGCCTTGCGAAGGTGCCGTGCTACATCACTCAGTCAAATCTCAGTATAATTTTTTTTTGAAACACAAACATGCACAATGCGGAAGACAATAAACATACAATTATTAATAAGTACATTGGGCACGAGGGCCCTTTTTATAAATACAATTTATTTCAGTCCGTTGACTTTACAACATGGCTTAAACATGTATACAAAAGTCACAAAATACAACTTTTGTCAAATACTAATGCAGACGCGAACTGATCCCGACCACTTCTCTTACTTACCAACAGATTGCTAAACGCCCGTTGCCTAACGGGGTACTCTTCTGAGTCCTGAAAAATAGTTGCAAATTTTGGGTGAGTTT
>JAOSBK010000009.1:19278745-19292881 GCA_027568895.1 Erythroxylum shatona | reverse complement strand
CAAAGCATTGAGAAATTGAAGCATTTCTTTTAAAAGTAACGAGAGATAAAGTATTTTAGCAACAAGGGAGTTGGTATTTTGTTATTTATAATATCAAGTGTTTCCTTGAAATAATTGAAAATTAGTTCCTTTAATTCTTGTTGTGAAGACACTGAGTGAGTTTATTTTTGTTCCTTCTAGACAGTGTAGCCTATGATAAAACTTGGTGTTTTTATTACCATCCTTTAATTAGGTAACTATAAAGCTTTGTCTAAGGATAGAGTTATCCATTAATAGATGTTTGATGTATTTTTCAATCACCCATTTATGGGTTATCATAAACCTACTTCTGAATATTTTATAAGATTTATTTAGAGCCCTGAGTACTAAATCAGGACTTTATACAGACCTTTTTCTCTAATTTTTAAAGTTGCTATCTTATGTAATCTAGTTTCTCCACACAAATAAAAGCCTAATGTCCATGGACTTTATTATGCAGAGCTTTCCTTATTGCCTCCCTAAAATCCCCTATTTCTCCTAAGAAATTATTATATATGAAAGGGAAAAACTCTCTCTTCTGGGAGAAAAGGCTTTGGACTAGTATAGGAGAGTTGTTTGAAACATTAGGATTCAAGAAATTGGCTTTTCTATTAGGAAACTTATTCAACTAATTCCCATCCATTAAAACTTTATCCAGTTTCTTATAGGTAAACCAAATAACTACTTTTTTGTTATTCCAAATGAAGTAGCTCCCCTTAAAATTAAGATTTGTGAGCCCAACTTTACTACACAATTATTGAAATCTATGGAAAAGTTTCTCAAGCTGGAATTACCCTTAGATTCAGACCAATATAATGTACTATTGAAATCACTTATAACTCTCCAAAGGCTTTATATGTTTAGTTTGATGGTCTATAAGTGTTTATATAATTCTTCATTTGAAATTTGAATTTGGATCCATAGATAAAAGTTACCTTAAGCTCTTTCTTTTCCTCAACAAAATAAATTCTAGTGTTAAATGTTGATCACTAGAGTGAGTGACTTCCAACTTGACCCTGCTAGTATCAAAGCCAGTTTTTATCTTACCAAAATGATGGTGTTCATCGTTAAAGACAAAATTCCACCAAGTTCCCAACTATTTGAGCTTCAAAAGCTTTTCATATGATAACTTGGTTTCTATGATACCCATGTATGCCACTTTATTTTTGAAAATGAAATCAATAATTGCATGTTGCTTACCTAAGCTGTCTAAGCCCCTTATATTCCATACTGTTATGGTGATTAAGAAGGAGATTTTTGAACTAGACTTCCCTTCCTTCTCTTTCTATTAGATCTCATATTTATAACCTCTTTTCTTCCATCATGTCTTTTAGCTCAAAACTTTAAGATATACTCTTTCCTTGTCCTTGGTTAGGGTCTCCATCTCCCTTTTTGCTATTATATGGTCTTAAGCTCCTTACCCTTCATAGAGGCAACTGGGATACTATTGTCAACCTACCCTTCCTTATTGTAGCTTGTAAGGTCTTTCCCTTATTTGGATTTCAAGAGATTAGGGGGAATGATTTACCTTATATTTTTTTCATTTCTATCTCCCTTTTTACTTGTAAGGTCATCATCATCATCATCATCACACCCAGTTCAAAATCTATCAGTAAAGCGAAGTCTGAAGAGGTCTGATAGTATGCAGCCTTACCCCTACATAGTAGAGAGACTGTTTTTGGTAGACCCACATGCAAATGTGACATGCAAAATAATGATGCAGGACAGCAGAAGAAATAAGTAAATAAGTAAAAACTAACACGCCAAATATTTAAGTAAATAGAATTACAATAAAAGACAAATACATACTTGATTTAGCTTTATTAGTAAGGTCTTAATAATTAACTTATTAGTTCTTAGTATATATGATTTAGCTTTATTAGTATGATTCAATCTTGTTCATGGCTTCCTTATGGTTTAATTCTTATATAATTTCACATTAGTTGGTATTAGAGTTTGGCTTTAAATTAGTAATAATTATACCTTATGTTTTGTATCATTTAAATTTTATTCAATTTTTAGTTAAATTTTATTTTCCTTGTGACTCTTTATTTGTTATACTGCATCTTTTTCTTTTCTATAAATTTTTGATTAGAAGTTTTGATTCTATAAATTATGTCATCATCTTGTTTAGGGTTTTTCTGTCTCTTCTTATTATGCTACAAATTGTCTTTATTTAATCCCTTATTTTGTGTCTTTCATTTTAAATTGTCATAAACCTTATTGTTTGCATTATTATTTAATCAAATCTATTTATTTGCCACATAAAAGAAAAGAAAAAAAGTTATATAGGTATAGTTACATTAAGAAACAAATCTAAATACAATTTGAATTATTGCGACTCTCCTTGTTTCATTAAACTTCCTTATTTCTTGCTTAAATGTTGACTTAATTCTTTACTTGACTAATATTTCTTTAGTTTTTTTGAGACTTTTCAAGTTTGAAATCTTTGTTTTATTTTGTTTAGTTCCTTTAAGAACTTATGAAAGAAGCAAAGGATTAGAAAAGATAAGAGAGCGTCAAATTATCATAGAGAAAAGTTACTTAAAGAGTAATAAGTTGTTTGACATCTTTTGATAGAATACACATAAAGGAGTGTGTGAGACAATTTTTCTTATAAATTTTCTTGAATCTTTCAAATATGTCTTTTGAAGGTGTTACAACTCCGAAGGAAGAGAAAGAAAACATGTACTTTATGCAAGCTATGTAACAAGAGTTTGAGAGGATGAACATAATGTATAATAAGGTAAAGGACATGTTGGGGAAGCAATCCCATTAGATTGCTAAATTGCAAAGGAGATGGTAAATCTAAATTCGTAATTAAAGGACATATACTAGGTGTAATCAAATAAATTCAACAAAAGTTGATGAAGAGAATAACGATTTAAATATTCATGATGTTTATATAACATTTACGACTGAAGAATATATTTTAGGCTTAAGAGAAGAGTTAGGCATGATTGGGGGACTAAAAGAGAGCCTAAAGTTCAAGAAAGTCCAAATGGAAAATTTTGTAGTATCAAGATGATCATATCTTCTTTTAAAGGTAGAAACAATCATAGAGCTTATTTAGAGTAGGAGAGAAAGATGTAATTAATCTTTAATTTTCATAATTATTTGAAAGATAAGAAGGTAAAGATGGTTGTAATAATTTTTCATTCGGGTAGGATCAATTGATGAATAATAGTAAGAATTATGATATATATATATAAAGACTTATGTTGAATTAAAAGCTTTTATAAGAAGGAGATTTTTGTCAAACCATTATTATAGAGATTTATATTAAGGACTATAAAGTCTTACCCAAGGATCAAAAAGTATAGAGGATTATTATAAAAAGATGGAAGTATTCACAATCTGATCCAACATAGAAGTGGACAAATAATCAACCTAAATGGGTTGAATGGAGATATCATTAATGTAGTATCATTACATCATTATGTAAAGTTAAAAAAGATGTTGTATATGGCTATAAATAATTCAAGACAATTAAAACACAAAGTGAGTATCTAAGTACCATATTGGTATTGCTAACTTTTAAAAGCTTAGTTAAAAAGGATGATAAGGTGGTCTTTTAAATTTAAAGTTAAGTTATCGAAAGCCAAAGGTGTTGTCTATTTAAGGGAAAGCTAAGGTTGATTCTCAACCCTCTCTCTTATTTAACGAGTTCTATAAGGATTTAAGCAATCGATAAAGATCTTTAAGAAAGGATTGAAATAGTTTAAGTTGCTCGTAATAGGCACTTGCAAGCCAGTAGAGGATGAAGAACACTTATGATTTAGGGGATAGAGAGTTGAGTTTTATAGTTGGAAAATGGGTATGGTTGCAACTTCAACCATGCCGTCAATTAATGGTAACATAGCAGATGCTTCATAAACTTCTTCCAAAGTATTTTAGCCCTTTTAAGGTTGCAGTCAAAGTAGGATATGTTGCTTACAAGCTCAAGCTACAGTGGCAAGTAGAATACATGAGCTAGTTTTACTATATCAAGAGCTTTAGAATGTTGTTATAAAGAACCAGCTATTGTAGACTAGCAACAGATGTGAGATTTTCAGTTCCAAACAACATATTTTGCTCAAGTTGTGTGCTATGATATCTTTGTTCTCATTACTCTCATGAATATCATATTTCAACCTACAAATTCATGTTGTCGTTGTTCTCTGGGAAGTTTAATCACTCAATGTTTTAAGACCATTTGAACAATCATTTCTGGTGTATGGTTATCACTAGAGAGTAATTTCTGTTAGAGTGCCTCTGCTACAGGGCACCATCAATCTTACAAATTTCTTGTTGTTTCTATTCCAAATTAAATTCTTGCAGTAATAAAAAATGATTGTTCTTATACTTGCTAAATTCATTGTTATATGCAGTAGGGATTTTATTGTTGATAGAAAATATCAATACCAAGTCAAGATATTCAAAGTGGGGATAAATTGAAAAAAAAGGGGTTAAAGCGGAGTAGAATGATAGAACTTTTGAAATTGTAATCAAAATTTTTGTGGAAGAGACATTAGCTAAAAATAGGCCAAATGGTCACTTTAACAAGATTGGATGGAAAAATATAGTTTCAAAGTTTGCTCATGAAACTAAGAATAATTATGAATACAAACAATTTAAAAATAAATGGGATGGATTAAAAAACGATTGCCAGCTTTGGACAAATTTAGTAGGTAAGAAAACTGGACTAGGATGGGATCCTACTAATCAAACTATTGATGTAAGTGACGAATGGTGGGAAAGGAAATTGAAGGTAAACATTTAACCTTTAGATTTATAATGTTTTAATGTTACTTGATAGTTTAATAAGTTAAACAATATTATTGTAGGAAAATCTCGAGACTACCAAATTCCGAACTAAAGGTTTGAAACATATTAAACAACTAAATATTTTATTTAAAGATGTTGCAGCTACAGGGGAAGAAGCTTGGGCACCTTCTTTAGGTTTTGTACCAAATGATGCTTATGTGCCGTCTAGAGAAAGCCTAATTGATACCGATCTTGATGATAACTTTTTTGAAGACTTTACTGTCAATCAAGAAATTGAAAAAATTAATAATAAGATTGGTTCATCAACTCCAACTCTAGGAACTTCTACAAAAGGAAAGGGGGAAAAAAAGAAAGAAACATGATACTAGAACAGGGGCAACAAAAAGGTTATGTAAACATTTGGACCGTATATGTGATGTAGTAGAGAGTAAAACTTCAGTAACCTCTATTAAAAGAGATAAACCTGGTTGTAGCATTTATCAGGTGATGGACATCTTATGAAGTATAAATGAAATAGAAAGGGAAAGTAAACTGTTTGTGTTATCTACCAAATTATTTTTGAAGAAGGAAAATACAGAGATATTTGTTACGCTTAAGGATGTTGATCTTCAAATTGAACAGCTTAAGAAAATGAAATGATTGTGATTTTTGTAATGAATTAGACATGTATTTGGTTTCTAATATTGGACTAGTTGTAATATGTTGTATTGAAATTCGCTACTTGTAATGTGTTGTATTGGATTTCTATTTGTTTATTTTTGTTGTAATAAATTAAATTGTACTTTATTATTATTGTGTTATGATTATTGCTATATTACCTTGTTATACAATAAGCTTATTATTTATTATTTATATTTTTTTATGCAGATGCCATCTTCTAATAATGATTCTAATAATGATCATAAAGATAATGAAGAGATTGAAGAAGATATTTTGCATACGCTTCAAACTAGAGTAGCACTAACCATAGACCAGTTTATTAAATATTATATTAAAAACCATGTAGAATATCCCCACACTGGATGGATGTTTGTAAAAAAAGTACTTAATGGCCATAGAGATAGATGTCAGCAATAATTTAGAATGGAAAAGGATGTTTTTATCAAATTATGTAATTGTTAAATGAGTCATATGGATTAAAGAAAGGTACAGAATTAACAATAGAAGAGATTGTAGCTATGTTTTTGATCACTTTAGGTCATGGACTTTGTAATAGAATGGTTCAGGATAGATTTCAACATTCTGGTGAAACAATTTCTAAATGATTTGAAATAGTATTAGAGGTCGTTTCATATATGTCGATTGATTTCATAAAACCAAAAGCTCTAACTTTTAGAGAAATTCCAAGCAAAATTAAAGACGATAGAAGGTATTGGTCTTACTTTAAATATTGCATTAGAGTAATTGATGGAACACATATAATAGTTGTAGTTCCAAGGTCCAATCAAATAAAATATATTGGTAGAAAAGGCATTTCTATGCAAAATGTAATGACTGCATGTGATTTTGATATGTACTTGACTTTTGCTTTGGCTGATTAGGAAGGCACAACACATGATACTCGAATTTTTATAAAGACTTTACGTATTGATATATTACACTTCCCTCATCCACCTAGAGGTTTGTAAATTAAAATTTTATACATTTTTATTTTATCTTATTTATTCTTAATAATTCACTACTTATTTATTTATTTATTTATTTATTTTTAATTTGGAATGTAGGAAAATATTATTTGGTAGATGCAGGATATCCTCACATGCAAGGTTATTTAGGACCATACAAAGGTGAGAGATATCACCTTCCTGATTTTCGATGTGCTGGTCTTCCAAGAGGAAAGAAAGAAATATTTTTTTGGTAATTCATAAGAATTTATAAAAATCAAAAGATATGTACAAAATAGAGTTCACTCAACCAGTGCCTCTGAGGACACAAACTGCTAATTCATAAGAATCTATCCCACAATCCTATCCGAAGCAAGGACTGTGAAACTCAAGGGGACCAACAACTATAACTTTTGGAAGTTACTTGCCTACCTCCACTAATAACAAATCAGATCTCCTATTCTCTAATTAAAGCCACACAGAAGAACACAAATTACCAAAAATATGTTTTCCTCAGCTAAGCAAATTCTCAAGCCCAATTGATGCAACACAATAATGTAAAAGGTGAATTCAAAATTTGAACTTCAACTTCCCTTGCCAAGATTGGAGTGAAACCTTCCCGTCGGTTTAGGCAGAGGAAACATGAGTCAATGGTTGATGGTGCTTCTGGTGTTACCTAGTAGGTGATGGTCTGCCACTATGGAAGTTGAGTAATCCGTGCAATTTATCTTTGCTATGCCTAAAAGGATCAGTACTACCAATTCCTTCAATGTGATTGTAACAATAAATGTCTAGACTCAACGCTCTTTGTCGTTTTAAAGCCTGAAGGAAGTTGGATTGCCAACTTAGAAAAGTTAGATCGCCAACTAACCCCTGTCAGATCTTCAAATGGGGACACACATGCTATTGGCCAAAGGATATTCTGAACTATCATCCTACAAAAAAAAAGTTAGTGAAGAACAATAAATTAATATAATTACCTCCTCTCTGTGTTTGAGTTAAGGTGAAGAGCAATAAATTAAGATAATTACCTCCTCTCTGTGTTTGAGCTAAGAAGTTCCCTAACTTAGGAGATTACTTTGAGATACACACTCTCCACATCCTTGGCTTCATCCTTAAAGGTTCTTGTATTTTGTTCAGTCCAAATATGGTAAATAGTCGTAGGTATCAGGAGTGGGAAATGATTAAGGACTGAAATCCTGTTATTGGAAGCAGTATTAAACCAAGAAAGAATAGCTGAAAGGTTTGGCTGGTTAAGGATGTGCAAATTAAAATGTGAGAGGCAACAGTCCCAAATGGTTTTAGAGAAGGTGCATTCAAAAAATAAGCACTCAATGGTTTCATTAGCAGATATGCACAAGGAACAGTGGTTAGGAGTATGAAGGTAGGACAATTTGTCCCGGGTTTGCAACTTTTGAAGAAAAGCAAGCCATAGGATAAAGGAGCACCTATGTCTACTGTGTTTAGACTATACTAGCTTGTGCTAAGGAACTTCCTGTAAGGGGGTAACAAGAATTTATAGGCTAAAACATTAGTATACTTTTTTTTGGGGCTAGCTATCCATTCTAGACAATCAGGTTGGGAACTACTTGGGAGGTACTGAGATGTTTCGAGGGTCCTGATGAAGTCCATGGATACCTCATGCCATCTCCATTCATCATTAAGGATGACTTCAGAAACTCTTGCTGTCATCGGAAGCTCCGAACCATTGATCTCTCTCGGTGTAGAAAAAGTCCTCAGGATTCCTCTCGGGTGCGAGGGATCCTGCCAGAAAAGAGTAGATATACTATTTTCAATCCTAAATCTAAATTGGTGCCATATTTTGACCCTCACATATAAGATCTTTCTCCAACTTCAAGAACTATTATAATTAGGTTGAGCACTCCAGAAGTTTTTCCTTCTCAGAATGATTGTATAAACCCACTTAAAAATAAAAAACGTTGTTTTACACTTTGAATTTTAAAAAAACAATCTTAAAAAAATTAGTGAGACCGATTCATTGTCATCTCTATATAGGTGTTCATTTAAAAAATTAAAATTTATTACTTTTATGCTGGTGTAATACATAACTAATGTACCTTTATTTTTGCCAAAAGTTCTACCAGTTTAAGCTTAAGGTTAAATTTAAATGATTTAAAATTAAGATTCTTTTTAATACTTCAAATTATTATTATTATTATTATATATATATATAAATGGTAAAAATTAAAACCTGATTCTTTTAGTAAGTTGTATTATCTCTTGAAAGGAGCTCATCATATAGAGAAGGAATACCGTTCAGCACACCACATCTTGTCCAATGACATCTTAAACAGAATAGATATTGAATTATAAGTTCTTTTTACGTATAAATCACTTTTAACTTGTCTCGTTCTTTTTTCAACATTAGACTATTATTTTATATGCTTTTTATCCTATTTAATCCTTAGAAAGTTGTTTAAGTTTTCCCAACAGTATATTTTGCAAGATAATGACATTGACTATTTTTTATTTCACTTATCGTAAAGAATTATATAATGTTCTTAAAAGTATTTATCTAAAATAGTTATCGTATAATGTATTACTGTTTACGGTTGAGTGTTCTTGGCTTTGTTAGTTGTAAGAAATTCCATATAAAACACTTTCAGTTTTGAATAAATGACACTAATAATTAGCTGTTTCTTCAATTGTACTTTTGTCCTCTTTAATAAAAATTTGTCGAGAATCACTAACATTTCTATTTTTATCTGCTTTTTTATTGCTTGTGGTTGTATAAGTCTTCTCAAATTTCTAGCAGAATTTGTATCGAAGATATGGTTCACTATGGCAATAAGCAAGAATTCCATTAGCTTGTCTCAAACCATAATTCTCATCATTAAATGGCAGAATTATAAGTTCTGGAGCATTCCTATTTAATTCGATTTAGTAGAACAAGAATTTACTAACCTAGATAAAGAAAGAAGGTTGAAAGAGAACAAAAAGGACTCTAGGGCATTGATCAGGCTATCTATGAAAGAGAACAAAAAGGACTCTAGGGCATTGATCAGGCTATCTATGAGTCTATATTTTATCGAATTGATATAATAACTACGTCAAAATAGGTTAGTTACCGAAGGTAATTATTATCAAAATTTAGACTCGTTTATTGAAACCTCATTTCTGAATAGTAATGAATCCATCCGAGAATTTTTATCAAGCAATTGTGGTCGAATGTGGACCTTTAGAGAGAAAATTAATCATAAATCTATTATTGCAAACAATATCAACAGCAAGCAAGCTATACAAAAAAGGACAAGGAAGACAAGGGGGAACTTTGCGTATGGCTCGCTATGGTAACCCAATCATTGCAATTGGTGTATGGTTTCTTAATAGTGATTGTTCTAACTACATAATAAGGATGAAGTCTTTATTCTATGATGCACATATTATTAGGGGAAAAAATGTGGTCAAGTTACTGTGAATCTGTCTACGACAAAAACTAAGATGTTCTCTCTTAACACTAATTATCATGCTCTTGTTGCTAGTAATAAAAGTGAGCTTGCGTTGTGGCATTTGAGGTGGGGGTACGTAACTGTCAAAGGTTTACAGTTGTTAGGTAGAAAAGAAACGGTACATAGGATGTTTAGGACTTTCTGATTTATGTGAGCCTACGAGGACTCACATTTAGTACTTTTTTGGTTTTTATTTATGCTTACAACCACATGAGTTAAGTTTATTTTCAATAAGTAACTCTTAAAGTCATAAACTTCTGGTAACTTCAAGAAGTTTTAAGGCTTGTGTTAAGAAGCAAAGTGGCACATCAATAAAGACGCTTCGGATGAACAAGATGATATTCATTTTCTTTATTTTGTGTAAAATGATATTTGCATAAAATTGATGACTTTTTAGACAAAATGGTTGCATAGAACGAAATAATATCACAATTACAGAGATGGCATGGAGAATGTTGAAACCTAAAGGCTTTTCAAATGAATTTTTGACAGAAGGAACATTTTGCCTTCTTAATCTACCACCAATAAGAGCAATCCTAAATTAGATTCCTTATGACGCATAAAATGGTTTCAAGCTTTGGAGGATTCATCATCAATAGTAAAAAAAGACAAAGTTTACAAGTTAAGGATCTCTACGGGTGAAGCAAGTAATAATGACTTGGTATAACGAGATAGATGCTAGTTCACTCCCAGACTTCGCTGCCGTTGGTCTCCTTCGGTCATCATCGGACTTAGCATGCACAGCTTAAGGGACAGTATTAGTTTCGCCTGTAATAAAAGGCAAAAATGTCTAACGTCGCGTTCATTATTCATTCGTCCAACTTTGAACTTTAAGGCCTACCAAATTCCTGGGACGGTGCAAATCAGATTCTCTCGAGTGATCAATGCAACATGAAGCAGTATCTACGATTACTTAACGTGCAACCAACCTCTTCCGTTGATTCCAATATGAGGGGTAAATTGTACATAGAGACGATGAACGAAGGTTGACAATTCTACAGTTCAATTATTAACATGAGTACTACGATAATTAAATGTAGCATTCTATAGACGTCGGATATTCAGGTGGGAATACGAGGAAATGTTATTTATGTACGTGGGTTGAAGCTTAGACCACCTTCATGGAACTACCAGATGCCTTCCTTGGACATTTTCAGGAAATCGGTTAGAGTGATATTGGGGAGCTCAGTTATACCACTTCTCTTCTTCTTTATCCTTGTCATCTTACTTAACTCTGTGCCCTTTGATTCCGTCACAGTAACTGAAACCAAGTTGTAGAACTGCACAGAAGAGACAGTTCTAAGGATCACACCAAAATCATAATTGAAATTCGTGCACGACTGATCCTGTTCTGCATGCATCTGCTCTAACCTCTGCAACGAATGACAAGAATTACCTCACATACACCGTGCAGTAACAATCTATGGAACGGGTCTTGGACCCTTAATATAAGGTTTTCTTCATCTCGACTCTCCTGAATGAAAGTTCGTATGCAGGCCTGAGAACAATAAAGTTCAACAGAAATCAACAACCACAATGAAGCTGTCATAACTTGATACCATGCTAGGACTACGCATGGAATCCCAAATATCATCCATACCAACTGATGCAAAATTCAACTCTTAGCAAAACTTTTAGTTTTTACTGATTGCTATAAAAGAGAATTAGGATCCATCAGAACTAAAATCCAGGCATTCAGCAAGCAAATACAAAATTTCATTTATGAAGCCAACAAGGGGAAAATTATCCAACACTAGCAACTCTAGCGTCAAGTTGAATCACAAATCCAACTAGTCACTACAAAGTAAATACAACTCATGATATGTACCTCATAGCCCTCAATAAGTTCTGTAAGAAAACTACGACGAAGTGCCTCTCTTGTTCGAATGTCAACTCTGTGCCATGCATTTAGGACAGCCATTTTATCAGAATCAGCATGACCTCTCTTCTTTGTTGTTCTATTATCAAGGGCATCTATAATATTTGCCTATACAGTGAGATGAAATATAGAGTTAGAGCAAGTAGGCAAAATGCTTTCCTTCATCAAGAGTAGAAACATCAAAATGCTTTGACATGCTTTCATCAACTAGAGATTAACCTGTTTGTCCATGTCTATACTTCTAAACTTCTCCCACTCCTGTACATTAGTCATAGAGAATAGTGATGGTGGAACCTCATCACCTGTTAAAAGAACCCATAAACATATTATTAAACAAGGCACGCGAAAGAGTAATCAAAAGTTTATCACATTATGTAAGTAGTACAAATCCAGCAGAAAGAAGAAAATTCTAGCATCTAGGATTATAGCTCCTTAGATATATACTCAAATAGAATCAAAGAAAATTCTAGCATCTAGGATTATAGCTCCTTAGATATATACTCAAACAGTATCAAACAAAACAGACTATTCAGAAAATTTCTTCAAGATAAGTCATTACCAAATGGTGGTGGGGAAAACAAGCCTCTAATTTCTTCAGCATTCAAGCGGGGAATAAGTTCCATCAACAACCGGTCATTTATCCATCTACGAGAACGTCGGTTCCTAACCTGAAATAAAAAAGAGATTCAAATTTAACAAAATAGGAAATTCAAAACTTAATTATTAGTCAAAAGATCCACTAGTAGCCTAAAATGGAGAAATTGTATATCAATCAGATTCAAGTACTGTTTCAGATCATCAGAATATCGTTTAGGATATTTGGTGTACAAAGGGCATTAGAAAAACAGATATGTCTTTCTTTTCCTTTCAGACTTCATGGTTGGATGATATCCTTCTCTGCTTGTTTGATCTTCGATAGTACAAATGTTTGATTGATTCCCCTTAAGGCATTACATGACAGTCTGAAATGCTCTCCACATTATGCAACTTCAGTGTTAGCAAAGTCATCAAACTAATCCACTAATTGTTAGTAATCAGCCTCTTGCACAGATGATAAAAACATCTGTAAGAGATGAAAATCATTTTTCCCCTCAATAGAGTGGATTCTCAATAAGATTCAATGCATAACTATACGAATGGATTTCCTTAAAAAACAAATGCAATTCCTTATTGATGAAAATGAAACCTAGAGTGACTAAAGCTTCAAATCCACACAGAAAAATAAGCAATAATCGTCAGAATCGCTTCGTCATTTGTGTCACAGAGACAATTCTTCTATCGAACTCGCATCTTGATAAAAACTGGTTTAAAATAGCCAGCAAATAAGAAATCCCAAATTCTCCAAACCATGAAGATAAGAAAAAAGTGGGAAAAGAAGTTACTTTGTCGGTCAAAGTCTCCAGGAACTCGATCTTCTTTTCAATAGACAGGCCTCGGGATTTCGCATCTTCAGCTACCAAGAAATCAATTCGAAACCAATATGATAACACAACCCCAAAAGATTAACTTGGGTTAATTAAAACTGAACCACAGAGCAAGTCCAGTGCAAGTCCCAAAAAACAAGTTTTTTATAAAAAAAATACCATAAAGCTCATAAATTGGAAGCATTATGAGAAATACAATAGAAAAAGAGAAAAGGTGGTACCTTTGCGAGAATCGAGTAAATGAGACGAAAGAAGGCCATCTTCGATCATCTGAATCACATCAGGGGTCGCCATGTTTGATGATTCAGTGAAAAATAAGGATCAGATGCGAGACTTGGGCTTTTGGAAGAGTTGCAGAAACGAAAGAAAGAAGATAGAAGAAGATTGAAACCGTGTAGAACACAGAATTGATATAATTTTTTGACCACCAAACACACGGGAAAGAATATGCTAGTGGGTGATGCTCAATCCCATGTTTGGTCGTCCGAGAATTGCTAACCTCGCATGGGTCCTATCGTCTTGCACGTGTCAGACAACACTTGCGTTGACGATGTTGCCCTTGTCTCGGGAGTTTCTTGAGGCTCGCGAGTTTTGCACTCTTTATGCCACGTGGACGATCCAGGAACCAAAATGGTTGCTTTCTGGGTGGATATAAGTACTCGGAACGTAATTTTTTGTGCATATGAAATGGTAATCTTTTACTTGTACAGTTGTACTAACTATCATTAAGTAGAAGGTCCTATGAGATTTCAATAGAACAATAAATAAATAATACTCCCTGACCCAGGATATAAGTGAGTTGGTAAGGAGCTCTTCTAATTTAAGCGAGATCACGGATCCGAATTGTCTTCATGTATGCAGCCGTTTAAAATTTGGAGCCAAAATTTTGCCTCCCGTAAAAGACCTATCTGGTTCGAACGGGGATTAGTCTGAGTGTGGATGGCTTAAAGGTGCCTTTCTATAGTTAGAACCTT
>JAOSBK010000009.1:19237805-19248877 GCA_027568895.1 Erythroxylum shatona | reverse complement strand
TACTTTTCATTTATATATTTCTCTTTGTTTATCATCAAAATTATTTAATACGTGAAGTCTGTTTTGACTTAACAGTAGGGTATATCCAACCGTTGAAAGCTCCATATGGTGCATTCGTGCTTTTCTAAAAGAAGCACGATGGGTCACTCCATCTGTGTATTGACTATAGGGTGCTCAACAAGATCACTGTGAAGAATAAGTATCCTATTCTCCTTATTATCGACTTGTTCGATCAACTTGGGGAAGTAAGATGGTTTACCAAGTTTGATTTGAGATTGGAATACTATCAGGTGAGAATTGCTGAGGGAGATATACCAAAGACAACATGTGTGATAAGGTATAGTTTCTTTGAATTTCTAGTCATGCCCTTTGGACTCACAAATACTCCTGCCATATTTTACACCCTCATGAATCAAGTATTGTAACCCTTCTTGAATAAATTTGTTATGGTGTACTTGGATGATGTTGTGGTATATAGAAAAACATTGGAAGAACACTTTATGCATTTATTACAAGTTTTTCAAGTCTTAACAAAAAATGAGCTATATGTGAAGAGGGAGAAATGTTCTTTTACATAACATAAAGTAATGTTTTTGGGGCACATTATGGGAGGTGGCAAGCTGAGGATGGACAAGTTCAAGGTGCAAGTTATCCACGATTGGGATCCAATAAGGAAGGTGTCCGAGTTGCATTCTTTTCTTGGCCTTGTTGACTAGTACCACAAGTTCATCAAGGGATATTCCTCCATCGCATCTCCATTCACCGATCTATTGATGAAGAATAGAGTTTAGGCTTGGGATGCTAAGTTTCAAGGAGCATTTAAAGTCTTAAAGCAAGTGGTGATGGGAGGTACCTGTGTTAGTCCTTCCCTATCACATCAAGGCATATGAGGTACATACTGATGCTTTTGATTTTGAACTTGGTGGTGTTTTAATGCAAGATGGACATCCAATAGCTTACTAAAGTCGTAAGCTAAATGATACTAAGCATCGTTGTATGGCCTAAGAGAAGGAGATGATCACAGCGATGCATTGCTTGTGAACTAAGAGGCATTACTTGTTAAGGTCCAAGTTTGTGGTTAAGACTGAAAATGTTGCCACAAGCTATTTCCTCAACTAAAAGAAGTTCACGCTGAAGCACGCTAGGTGGTAAGCTTTCTTGGCAGAGTTCAATTTTGTGATGGAGTACAAGCTGGGCAAGGCCAATGTGGTGGCTGATGCACTTAGTAGAAAGGTCGAGCTAGTTGCCATCACAAGTCCAAGTTTTCCTTTGGTGGATCAAGTCAAAGGGGGACTAGAGCATGACCTGCAAGGTAAGAGTTTGATGGAGTTGGCAAGTCAAGGGAAGACATGCCAATTTCGGTTTAAGGATGAGGTGCTTACTTCTAAAGGTGATCGAGTGTACATGCCAAAGTGGCAAGGGTTGAGGAAGGAAATCATTAAGGAGTGCCATGACTCCAAATGGGCAGGACATCTAGGTGTACATCACATGTTGGCACTTATAGAGCATGCCAACTATTGGCCCCAAATGCATAATGATAGAGTTATATGTGAAGACTTATCTCAAGGGAAGACATGTCAATTTTGGTTTAAGGATGACGTGCTTACTTCTAAAGGTGATCGAGTGTACATGCCGAAGTGGCAAGGATTGAGGAAGGACATCATTAAGGAGTGCCATGCTCCAAATGGGCGGGACATCCAGGTGTACATCACACGTTGGCACTTATAGAGCATGCCAACTATTGGCCCCAAATGCGCGATGATAGAGCTATATGTGAAGACTTGTCTTGTGTGCTAATAAGACAAAGTGGATCAACATAAGCAAGCAGGTTTGCTAAAACCATTGCATATTTCAGAGAAGCCCTGGGAGAGTATCTCTATAGATTTCACCACATGCATACCAAAGTTTGAGGGATGAGGCAACATCATAGTGGTGGTAGATCGATTCAGCAATTATGGAGTGTTCATCTCTATGCCTACAAATTTTATAGCTGAGGATGTGGCACGTCTATTATTTTGTCATATGGTGGAGTATTGAGACATACCGAAGGTAATAGTGAGCGATCGAGATACTTGCTTTATATGGAGGTTTTGGATGGAACTATTCAAGTTATTAGGTTCTGAGCTCAACTTATCTACAAGATTTCATCTTCAAACCGATGGACAAATTGAGAGTTATTTTTGAGGCATTATATGAATGCCAACCAATATGATTAGGCTAAGTTGCTTGATGTTGCCCAATTCTCATATAATTTTCAAAAAAGCGAGTCAACAGGAGCTAGTCCATTCAAGATTGCCACAAGAAAATAACCATCACACTTTGGAGTTAGGTACAAGGGTTCGAGTCCTGCCATATTCAAGTTTGCCAAAAGTTATCATAAGAAAAATAATATGGCACAAGCACACTTAGCAAGGGTTGCTAAGTGAATGAAGAAATGGGCAGATGTTGAGAGGAGACACTTGGAGTTCAAGGAAGGAGACATAGTGATGGTGAAGCTCCTTCCCCATCAAAGTCGAAGGTTCACTAAGGTGCACAAGGGGCTAGTAAGGCGATAAGAGGGCCCTCTCTCCATAGAGAAAAGGGTTGGTAAACTAGCCTATTAATTGACATTGTCCTCACATTTGAAGATGCATCCAATTTTTCGTGTGAGCTTATTAAAGTTGTATCATGCCGACAAGGAGAAGCCGAGTAGGGGCAAGTCAAAGAGGGCACCTATGGTCATCACTACTTCTTATGAGCACGAGGTCAAGGAGATATTATGCATCATCTTAACTAAAGAGAAGTTTCCATCCAAGTTATAAGGAGTATTTTGTGAAATGGAATGGATTTCCCAATAGTGAGGCAAATTGGGAGCATGAGCTCACATTAAGGGACTATAAGGACATAATCAAGGCATACAAGGAGGATGCAATGAGGGTGTTGCCCAAATGAGTTGGGGAGAATGTCATGCACCACACCATTCTTCACAAAATGAAGACGTTAAGCTAGAGTTCTCTAGAAGGTTCCACACTGTTCTTCCGTATTCAAGATAAGGCTAGAGATGGGTGGAGTACTCTAGAACCTTGTAGATAATTATATATTATACTTGAATATGTAGATAGTTGTAGAGAGTTCTAGAAAGCCATTGTGATCCCTTGGATCAAATAGATCCTAGCCATCCATTGAGGAAGAGGAAGGATATAAATAGCCAAGAGACTTCATTTGCAAGAGGCATAAAGGCATATAAAAAGACAGAGAGTTCTTAACATTTGCCTTCATTCGAGGGAGAGACTGACTTAGTTGCGAGGTATACAATTAAGTGTCGCGCAATTCGTTGGTAAAAGACCAAGTTTGTGACAAATGGGAGGGGTCACCTTGCTTATGAATGTCCTGTATCATAATGTCTTGGGAATGCACTAGACAAAATAGTTCGAAAGGAAAAAACGCATTTAACAAAACGTTAAAGGCTTCTTAAGCCTAAATTCTTAATATGGAAAATATTGTTGTTTCTTTTCATGAAAAAATATTATGGCTTTAGGGAGAGTGTTCATGGCCATAACAAAAATTGTAAAGCTTTCTTGCTGTTGAAGATCAGAATGTTCTATCATAAACACATAATAAAACCAAAAGGAAATGACCAAAAAAAAAATAAAATTTCTCTCATTTTCCTATTAGTTGCAAAATACTTCCAAGAATGAAAAAGGAAGAACCATGAAAATCTCATCCTAAATCTAGAATTGGAACATGTTAGCAAAAGATTTGATATTGTTGTTTGTTCTTTATAAAAAAGAAGAATACCAAACAAAGAACAAAATTTTAGAGAAACAAGGTTGGATAGTTGTATTAAATTATCAAGATGGATTTAGAGTTCCCATCGGTCTTTATTTACTACAAATAATTAAAAGGAGACAAGATAATACAATCGGACTCAAATTCTTTCTCGTTCCTAGATAGTATATTTATCATAATTGGATTATGTAAATGTGGCATTTAAAGTTTAGGAATATGAAATTCAAAACTTGAGACAACGTTTGGCCAAAGAAAGCCAATGTAGTTGACATGCAAATTAAAAACCAATTTCACCAGTCTCTGCCATCTATGTGTTCCATGCAATACTTGCAACCAGATAGATAGTAAATTGAACAAGGCAAATATGAACAATTCATAACAAATTTGGCATCATATAGGGTTTAAAAGCTTAGTTTGTTAATTGATCTATTTGTATAAATTACAGTAACTTCTTAACTAGAATTTGGTTATACAATTGATGTTTTTCAACTTCAATAATGTCCTAAAATAATTTTTGCAACACATTGGGCTTCAAAAGAATTGATCAAACTCTTCAAAATCGATTCTTCACTGCTCTCTTGCCCATCCAACTTTGTGCTGCTACCAGAATCCAACTCTTCACTGCTCTCTTGATCATCTCACTATAAGAAAACAAGGCATTTTGCGTTGTTTTTAAAATATCACAGAATGTCTAAAATCGTTGCAAAAAATATCATGGAATGTGGTGTAGGCAAAAAACGTCTAACTCAATCAAGTTCAAATCTAGGAGGACATAACCCTTAGCTGCTAGCAAGGAATAAGATTTGAGAGTCACAACGTTTATAAAAATATCACTGAAAGTTTGGACAATCTGCGACGTTTTTAAAATGTCGCAGAATGTGAAGGAATCCGTGACGTTTTTTTAGAAACGTCAATGTATTATTTTTTCCATTGTTTCCATTTTTTGAAAATCATATTAATTTAATAATTTTAATTTTAATAATTATTTTTAAAATACAATTTTTAAATCTTATTTGTTTAATAACTATTCAATATTATTCATGAATTTTATTTATTTAATAATTCTTTAATTTTAATAATTTTAATACAATTTATTTAATCATTGAGGTCTTCTAGGATACAACTTCAGTAAAAAAGCTTCCACATCATCTTGCCTTCCTGTATACATAAACTATCATTAGAGTAGGAGATAGAGGCAAGACAAAGATATGAAGTGCTTCAAAATACAATTATATGTACTCATAAAATATCATAACTTCGTATTATAATTTTCACCTCGGTTATCAAGCCTAAAAACATCAAGAACAATATATTACAAAGGAAAGAGAGAAAAGGTAGGCTAATTACAAAGGAGGCTCACCTATGTTACAATCAAGTCTATCTACTGAGTGCCAGACAACATCTGGATTATTTGTCAAAACCAAGAAATCATTAGTTCATGAGCGATGACCATATACTATTGTTGACACCTCTTAAACTCTGCTATTGGAGGGCAGGGGCAGAAACCCATCAAAGAAATCACCAAAGTAACCACAAAGCTCTTGCACCCACCTTAAGATGATATCCCTTAGAGTGACCACCCCTTTCAAGTTTCTAGCATTGTCTACATCATATACCCGATGAATTCTTTTGGAGTCTAGCTTCAAAATCAACTCTTTTATAGTATCACATCTCGTACACGTGACCATTCTATTAATAATAGGCAAGGTTTCATCATGTTTCTTCAAGTAGCTTCTAACTACTGTCAAAAAGTTTTTAGTTATGATAGACCTGACAAAATGCTGAAAACTGAGTGCTTGGAAAGGAAAAGGTTGGTACAAATGATGCATTTCATTCCTACAGTAAATTTATTTGTTGGTGCCAAATCCAAAGACATCAAGCAACTGAAGTGTTGATAGACTACATTAAATAATTTCTTTAGTTTGATTGACAAGCTTTGGTAAGAAAATCAATGTCGACCTGAAAGCTTTTTTAAGACTTTTCCAAGAACAGGTAATCAATTGGAGGCAACTTCTAAATACCAGCCACGTTATCAGTTTTTGATATTAATTGTTATGTTTAATATGCTATGCAAGGTCCTCAAAGACCTTCAACATGAAGCATGGAACATTACAGAGTTGAGTGCCAAATGAAGCAAAATGTTCCACAAAAACTGCATACCTATATTCACGTTAGATCTCAGGTGCAGTCAAAAGAAATTGAACATCTATTAAATTTATGTTGCCTACTGTCTGTCCAGTTTCCTTCTCAACAACAGGTAATCCTCCAATCTTCTTTTTCCTCATCAATTTAAATGCCTAGAGAACTGATTCATCTTCATGCACCTAAAATTGATTATAAGTTACTAATAGAATCTTGTAAATAAAATTGATTAAATGACAAAAAAAGTCTTCACAATCTGTGATGTTTTACTAATAAAACGTCACGGATTGTCTTATTTTCTTGTAGTGCTTGTATGAACCATATTTCTCGTTCACAAAGAAAGTTCCTTTAACGAGTCTGTCCTGCAAGTTTTATATGTATAGGATCAATTAGTAGTCAAATCACGAAATAAGTACCAAGATACTCAGTAACGATGACAATGATATACTCAATAAATGTACAGCAGACATTAGTTTAGAAGTCCATAAAGTAAGGAGAGCTCCATAAAGTGAACCACTAACCTACATTCAAGTCCATAATTCTTTAGAAAAGTTTGATTCATTGACAGAAAAGAAGAAAACAGGACAAAAACACATCTATAGTCAATGGAGAAAGAGCAATTAGTACATCCCATAACCTATACCATAAGGCCAAGCTGAACTGGATGGGATGAGTTGTTTCATGAATAACCAATTCACTCAAGTAAGAAACTATATTTCAAACACAAAAAATAAATAGAGATATCAACCAATAAATTTTGACTTATCTTCATCTCTAACTATTTCTGTTAACTCGGGGATGTTTTCTTCAGTTAATTTTGACTTGTCCTCAGTAAATTTTCCTACTTTTTCATAGAGATAGTTGTCATTAACAATCTTCACAAGCTCAAGGAAATGCCAAGATTACCATTCTCTATAGAAAGAAACGATATAGGTTCAAGATTTACATGTATTAACATCATAATAATATCTTATCAAGATTATAAAGAGGATGCCTGACTCTTATTGAGAATGAGTTAACATCCTTATCAAGAGTATCAAGAAGGAAAATTGCTTGAATAACTATGTTGTCAACTCAGTTTACGTTGAACTTAACCTTTTCCCTACTGTAGCTGTGCCCCAAACCAAGTTGTTCTTTCTCTAGGTAACCAGGCTATAGTGTCAGACCACAGGGTAAAAAAGAGAAGGAAACAAATGGTTAGGAAATCTGTCAAGTAGGAAGTAAATCCCTCCAATAAGAGGAGAGCATATAATGAAGGAGATTGTACTACACTAGAATAAAAATCAAGAATTACAAACCTTTAGGTCCTTTATGAAGTGCAAAAAATGCAACCGTACACCAGAAGAAGCTCAAGAACAAATTCATTACTTTAGCAAGGGATTTTAGTCTCTTCAAAGATGTGAGACCCAGGTTTAGGCTTAGCCACTCCTAGACTGAACTTTGGCTTCTTACCTTCCTTGACTTTTGGAAGATTAAGTTCCAAAAGGTTTCTTAGAATTTATTGAATCAAAAGAAAAAGATGAGGAAATCATGGTAATACCACATGTGCCCACGAAAAACCTTCCTGATTTTTCACATCACTTACAAGCGATTCTGCTTCCTCTCTAGCAGAATACTCAACCTACAAGAAAACAAAAACCTTAAAAGAACTAAACAGAAAACATAACTAAAAGTTGACAATTCATGAAAACTTCAATAACACCTGTAAAAGGTTGAATTGTTTTCCATGATAAGGGAGCAATGGCTGACTAAAGAAAATGGGTATCTTGGTATTGAGACAAGAAGAAATTTTGAATGATGGGTTTTGGTCATGAAAAGCGTATAACTAGAGAGAGCTTAGGCGGGCGCGGTATGTTTTAAGAAAACCGAAAACCAAAACATTTTAAGTAACCCTTCCATGACATTTTCTTCAGAAAAACATCGCAGTTTCTATTTTACAACGTTTTATTGTTAAAATGTCGCAAAGTGTGTTACAAATTAGCGACATTTTTGTAAAACATCATGAAAAATTTAAACTTTTTGTGACATTTTTTAAACTTCACGAAAAGTCTAAACAATTTGTGACGTTTTATCAATAAAATGTCACAAATTTTATATTTTTTATAGTGAGTTCCAATATGATACCACAGCCATTTCCATGACCTTACCTTTTTCTCTTTGCAAATGACCTGCTCTCTCCCTTGTTGAAACAAATCGTAAAAATAAAAGCAAGAGGTAAAGTGTTTAAAATTCCAGCATAAATTATTTCATTGATTGCAGCCTTTTATATATAAGGAAAAATAACAAACTTTCCTATCAACTAGGCACTACTCTTTTATGGTTAAAACTGAGAACATGCTACCACTAACAGCTATGACAACTACTAATTCAAAAAAAAAACAATACTAACTAAAAGTCAGTTAATTTGCATGCTGAAACTAAAATGTCAATATCTAACACTCCTCCTTGGCATTGTGGTGACAAATACCAATCCTTAGCCTCAGGTCTTCGATCATTTCCTTTGGCAATGGCTTGGTAAAAATATCAACAAGTTGGTTCTCTGATGAGCAATGAACAAGCATCACTTCATTGGATTGTTCAACTTCTCTGATGAAATGAAAGTTGATCTTGATTTGTTAGGTTCGTCCATGAAATACTGGAATTTTTTTAAAATTGAGATTGCTAAAATATTATCACACATGATCCTGTTAGCTTCTGTTTGTTCACTTCCCAAATCATTCAGCATCGTTCTTAACCAAATAGCTTGATTACAATAGAGGCAGCAGTAATATATTTTACTTCTGTTGGAGATTGAGATGTAGTTTCCTATTTTCTGGAGCTCCAGCTGAAAAAAACCTATGCCTAAACAGAATAAATATCCAGATGTGCTTCTGAAATCATCAATGCAGCCACCGCAATCACTGTTAGTGTATCTTGAGGTCTTTTCTATAAAAGTTGGAAAGAGAATTCCAAGTGTTCTGGTGCCTTTGATATATCTTAGCACTCTTTTTGCAGCTATGAAATGAGTGTCTCTAAGTGAATGCATAAACCTAGAGAGCACACTCACAACAAACAAAATATCAGGCTTGCTTGTTATAAGGTATAGGAGACTGCCAATTAGACTTCTGTACATACCTTCATCCACTTTTTCAAACTCCTCATCTTTGCTTAGCTTTAAACCAGTTAACATGGGAGTACTCACAACTTTATAATCTTGCATCTTGAACTTGTTTAGAATGTCATAGACATATTTCTGATGGTAAATAAAATGTCATCACTGGATTATGCTACTTCTATGCCTCAGAAGTACTACATGACTCCAAGATTAATCATGTCAAAAACCTTCTCCATCTATTTCTTGAACTTTTGGATTAGTTCAAGTTGACTTCCTATAATAATCATGTCATCAACATAAATGGATACTACTAAGAACTCACCTCCATTGAATTTTATATACAAAGTAGCTTCACTCTGACTCTTATGAAAACCAAGTTGAATGAAATGATTGTCCATCCTTTCAATACCAAGCTCTAGGAGCTTGTTTCAGGCTGTACAATGCTTTCTTTAAAAGATAGACCTGATCTTCTTTACAAGGAATTGAAAAACCATCAGGTTATTCTACATAGATTTCTTCAGCAAGAAACCCATTCAGAAAAGGAGATTTGACATCAAGCTGATGTATCTTCCAGGAGTTATGAGCTGCAAGTATGATATGAAGCCTAATTGTATCATACCTTGCCACTGGAGTGAAAGTTTCCTGATAGTCCACACCATACTACTGAGTATAGCCCTTCACCACCAATTTGGCTTTATGCTTGGAGATTAAGCCATCAGAATTGAGTTTTGTTTTAAAAACCCATTTGACTCCTATCACTTAGCAATTTTCAAGTCTATTAATAACCTGTCAGGTTCCATTCTTGTTAATCATGTCCATTTTTGGTTGCATAACTCTCCTCTATGCTTGAGACTCTTGTTCTTCAACATAGCATGTTGGTTCTATGATCGTCAAGTTGCACCTCTGATAGACATCTTCCAGAGTTCTGGTGCCCCTTATTGGTAAGTCATCTATTAGTCATCTTCAACAAGTTGAGGTTGTTGTATTGGAAAGTCATTAAATTGAGAATTTTTCTGATTTTTCTAGTCCCACGTAATTGTTTCTTCAAACTTCACTTCCATGCTTAACATTTTACTTTCTATTTTTAAACAGAAAATTTTGTAACCTTTGGAAGATGAGCCATATCCCATAAAGATGCCCTTCTATGCTTTGTTGTCCAGCTTGCTTCGTCTTTGTTCAGGTATGTTAAAGTAACATATGCTGCCAAATATTCGAAGATGATCTACTGTTGGTTTAGCACCATTCCAAGCTTCGTATGGAGTCTTGTTTTCCAAAGCTTTTGTAGGCAACATGTTTAGCAAATACATAGATGAGTTGAATGCCTCGTCCTAAAATTGATTTGACATCTACTTCTCAATGAGAAAACACCTGGCCATCTCCATTACAGTCTTGTTTTTCCTTTCAAAAGCCATTTTGCTATGGTGTGTATGGTGTGGTCAATTGATGTTCAATTCCTGAACTATTGCAAAAACTAACTAACTGTCTGGAAGTGTACTCTCCACCATTGTCAGATCTTTATTCTTCAATTTTAAGATTATATTGATTCTCAACTAAAGCTTTACACTATTTAAAGAAATTAAAGACCACTTTTGAGTTTAATGAAATAAACCTAAAGCATTTTGGTGCAGTCATCAATAAAGAGGAGAAAGTATTTGTTACCGCTTAAGGATTTTATTTTCATTAGGCCACATATGTTAGTTTGTAGAAGCTAGAGTTTTTGGCTCTCTCTCTATGCTTGATTAGCTTAAAATGGCAGTCTGGTTTGCTTACCCTGCTGATAGGTTCCACAAGTTTATGTATCACATGATTTCAGGTAAGTTTTCCTATTGGGACCCGTTTCCGGAACCCAACCTCGGAATCATAAATCGAAAAATAAAGTGGCGGAAACGAAGGAACGGATCATAAAGCAAAAGTCAAAGTGAGCGAAATCCAAAGAAATCAAATCGGATTAAAAAGCAAAGGAATCGAAAGCAAATCGAATGGCTCGGAATCAAAGAAAACAAATCGCTTAAGGACAAAAACTTAACTCCGACATCCGAAGACGTATACTTTTAAAAGAAAACACAAA
>JAOSBK010000009.1:19223480-19233545 GCA_027568895.1 Erythroxylum shatona | reverse complement strand
TTGGAAAGGTAAAATTCCTTAATATTCAGCAGCAAGATTCATCCTGAAACCTTTCTGTATGTGTTTTTATACCACCTTTCTTGCTGATAAAAATTTTCTGCAGTATACGTGTAACCATGTAGTGGTTGCAGTTAATGCTTTGGATCTTAATCTATGGTTTATAGCTAATAACAGTGCTTGTGAAACATGTAGTGGTTGCCATTAGTGCTTTGGATTTATCTTAATCTATGGTTTATAGCTAATAATAGTGCTCATGAAAATGGAATAGTTGCAAAGCTGTCCATATACTTTGTCAATTATGAGGAAGGATCTTGCGCTGTGAGTATGTCAGTGGAGTTCAAATTGTACAGTTCATTAACTTAATGCATTTTATTACTTTACCGTTATTGTATGACCATCTTTGTGCAAGTCTTGTGTAGGGAAAAAAGAAGAATAAAAAATTGAGAAAGTTGGACATATAACTAACCTTGCTAATTGTCTTTAGATGGCTGTAAATGAGAAAAAACTTATCAGTAACATGTAGATTCTTCAGGATATCATTAAAAGGTAAATTAGATAGAAGAATTTCTTCTAAAGCCACATTGTACTTTGATTAACAAGAGAACTGCACCTATATTCTCTTTGCAAAATAGTTCCTGATTTATCTGATGAAATTATTTGTTCACAAGAACATATCCCTTATAATTTGGTTTCAGCTTCTGGATGCTGTACTTGGACATGGTGATCCTTTGTTTAGAAGAGCTCAGCTTAAGGCCCTTGTCTCTCTCCACAGCCAAGAGGTACAGAAACTGACAGTTCAAATAAAACACTGCCAGTTTTATTTGTTCAAAGGTCGCTGATCTCTAACATTTAGTTGATCTCTTGTCATTTTCATCTTTTTCTATATTCAAGTCCTATTGGTGTCTTCTTTTTAACTAGTTTCAATGGGATTTAGGCTGGTAAGGGTGGTGAACTCACACATGATGAGGCAACAATTATCAGTGGTGCGCTAGATCTAACTGAAAAGGTATTTCTTACTATTTATTGAGAACTCTAGAGGCTTCGTACCTCCTAAACCTTGCCATTTTGAAATATCCATCTATATTAGTATTATCAAGTTTTTCATACTTGGAATATCATATTTTTATCATCCATAGAGAGATGGAGATAATGTTTAATTTTGGTGTACGTTCTTGATTAAGGCAAGATTTCTTTAGTGGTGATATAAGACATAATACCTTATCCTTGCTTTGTGGGAAGCCACATAGGCTCTGACTTACTGGATTGATTTTCGCCTATAATTAGCTTCTATATTATTTATCTTTCCTGATGCAACACACCTATATGGCTGCTTATTTAGAAGGTGAAATGATTTTCTATTTCTAGACCTACTGGCTACTAATCCAGCTTACCAGTCTCCTTGCACTTACTTCTGTCCCTAGACATATCTAATTTAAGTCAAACATTCATGATCCCAAGTTCTATGTAATATGCAGACTGCAGAGGAGGCTATGACACCTATTGAATCAACGTTTTCCTTAGATGTTAATTCAAAATTGGACTGGTGAGTACTTGTAATATTGTTTCTTTATGCCCTGATTCCTTTTGGTTATCTAGTAGTAGTATATAAACAGCTACTGTCCTGATGGAAACTATGTTCCATTTTTCCTTGCATCTACAAGGTAGAATTTTCTTGGTGAGGATCAGGATTTATTTTGGCTGTCATTGAGGGCCTCCGAATGTACTGGCCAACTAATAGTATGGCTCTGTCAATTTATACACCAAGGTTGGTTGGGTATCAATCTGGAAGAATACATGCTTTTTCCTAGGGAATGAACGACAAATAAGTGCAAGAGAACTAATGTGTTTTCCTTTCTATTTGTTTCGGAAAGTTACATATCTAAAAAGATTGATATCTGATTATTGGTCCCTTGTGATTTTGGGTGCTCTTTTGAGCACAGAGTTGTAGGACGTGAAGTTTGATAGTCATCACCTTCCAGTCCCGGTGGACTCCAAAGATTTTTCGACTGTCTAAGGTGGTTTATGTAGAGGTTGTACCTAGATATGAGTAGTTGGTTTATAAGTTCATTGCATTCATATGATGCAGGGAAGCAATTGGGAAGATTCTTGCAAGGGGTCATAGCCGTGTCCCTGTCTATTCTGGAGGTCCAAAGAATATTATCGGGCTTCTATTGGTTGTTACAAACTAAATCACCAAAGTGTCATTTGGTTGAAATATGTCTCTCATTCTAGTAGAGAGCTAACCCAGAAACTAATTACTCTTTTAATACTTATTCTTTTTGGGATTTAGGTGAAAAGTCTTCTCACAATACGGGCAGAGACTGAGACTCCAGTTAGTGCAGTTTCCATCCGGAGGATTCCTAGGTGTAACATTAATTTCTCTTCCTGTCTTGATATGCTTTACTTTAAGTGCAATATTTGTGATTCTAATCCTTAGATATCACAGGGTTCCATCGGATATGCCTTTGTATGATATTCTTAATGAGTTTCAGAAGGGCAGCAGCCACATGGCTGCAGTGGTAAAGGTTAAACAGAGGAGCAAGAACCCTTTGGCTACGGGTGAAGACAAGAAACTGGACGTGGATAAAATTTCCAATAGGAATACTGAATTGAAAATGCCCCTGTTATGTAACAATGATAATAGATGGGAGAGTGTGGTTATTGAAGTTGAGAAACCCCCACGGCCAATTGCAAAGAAGCAAACACCTGTTCTAGATGGTGCTGCAGCAAATGACCTGCCACGTTCACTGGAGGATATTGAAGACGGAGAAGTCATTGGCATAATTACGCTTGAGGATGTGTTTGAAGAACTTCTGCAGGTACTTTTCGCTGCTAACATTGCTGTTCACCTCCTTTCCATTGTGTTTATCAAGTTGTTCTGGTGGTGCTGTAATGACTCTGACAGCTAAAGCACCCAGTTTATGTTCCTTCACTAGCTAATGCTAATTTTTTCCCTATGCAGGAGGAAATTGTGGACGAGACTGACGTTTATGTTGATGTACATAAAAGGTATCAAAGGATTCGAGTTTTGGGACTTTGATTTTTGAGGGAAATTTTCAGTAACATAAGTGAATCTGGATTGTGCCTTGATATTCTCAGAATACGGGTGGCTGCGGCTGCCGCAGCTTCCTTTGTGGCACGAGGACCTTCAGCTCGGCGATTGCCTGGTCACAAGATCATTGTAAGCAAAAGTTTTATATATGTTAATTTTATAGTAAGCAAAAGTTTTATATATGTTAATTTTATACTCCCCCTGCTTTCTTAATTGCTTCATTGGTACTGGATCACCGGAAACTCCATGGTGGTTGGAGAGTTGTACAACAGAAGAACTCTTGCAGAGTTCTCTTGTAAAATCCAATGTCTTCGAGACAGGGGCTGGTGTAACGTGTTTGTTGTCTGATCTGATGCTCTGGCTGTTCTTTCAGGGAGGTCAAGATAAGGACGGAGCAATGGCAAAGAAGTTTGGGGGATGATTGCTGTCAAATGACACTTCCAGGTGATCGGAGTCTGGAAGTCTTCCTTAGAAAATATCATATGACCAATGTGAACTTTAACAACTTGAACTTTCAACAGTAGTACACTAATCAGAAATCCGAAACCATGTTCAATCTTGTAATCTGATACGTCAAACATCTAAGCAGAAAATGTTTATAGTGTAAAGGACTGTTAAACAATGGCGTTTGGGGCGGGTTAGAAGATGAAAACAAACCCATACCGTTGGAGAACTAGAAAACCTGCGATGCTCAATTGGATTGGATGGGGTTGACTGTATGTAACGGCTACCATGACAGTTATCGGCTGAACTGAATGACTCTAGCTAACTTTTGGAGTAATAACAATTTTCGCCTTTTATGTAGTTCTTGTGTGTTCTTGAAGGTGAAGTTTATAAATTTCTCAAGGAAGGAAAGAGCGCATCATTTGTATCATAGCTTAACGGTGAAGGGAATCAAAGATATAGTCGACCAAACTTGATCAAATTACCTGCAAAGGCTAGAAGAAAATATGAGAATTCAGCTTTGAGAGATGGATTGAACAGTTAAATCAAGGGAATAATCAAAATAAGGAAGAACGGAGGAGGGAAGAGTGTCGTATCAGGAATGATTATAAGGCTCTTGCAAAGTTCAGTAATGTGGAATTCCCCAATTGTGATGTGATTGAATTGTGTAAAAAAGTGCCAAGTTCTCAACATCGTGTAGGACTTGAGCGGATTTGAAGGTGAGGATAGCGATATTTCATTTGGTCGGGGAAGATATTTGATGTGAACTCCAAGAATTAGTCTTTGAAATTCAACATATTTGATCTGTCATTGAGTTTTTAAAGAAACTAAAATCAAATTAAAAGATAGAACTTTAATTCGATGATTATACAGAATGATGAATTAAAGGTATAAGACGAATTTTGATTTAACATTTTGAATGCTACAACACAAATAAATTAATAAGTTTAGAAAGTTCTTTGGATAATTAAAGAGAAAATTTTCATAATTGAATTAATGATGTTTTCAACTCAAAAAATCTTTAAATACTAAAAATCTTTAATCATTCTAGTTGGCAATATATTATTTTGATAATTAAATAATAGGCCTTTTGTATCAATAAAAAAATAATGTTAATAATTTTAGAAGATATATAAATACTAAAGGAAAAAAAAAAGGACAAAGAAGAACAATTATATATCACAATTCTTGAAGAATCAAACTTCAATTAGCCATTGGATGGAAAGAAAAAGTTTAGTTACTCATTGTTCTCAAAGATAATATAAAAGAAAGATAAATCATTATCCTTAGAATGTAGAAAAACTAAAATGAACCAAGGTGAGAGGGAGAAATGGGACGTTGCTCCTACAACTCTTTCCTTTATATAGTGCCAAAACCTATCTAATCTTCCCAAAAATAAGGGAAAAAAAAGTTAAGATCAAGACTTAATCTAAATGATCCCACTTCTATTGGGACTATCATACAAAAATAAGTCCTATCATACAAAAATAAGTCCTACTAATGCTTCATCCATTTAATCAAGTTTATTTTTTGAAGTAGTCATATTCAATAATGCTCAGACCTTTTTTGAAACTTTTCTTTTGCAGACTTTCATTCTTTTCTAAAATTTGCATCTTTATTTCTTTGCTAATACATTTTATCCAAATCTTTAATCTACTCTGTAAAATATAAACTATATAATTATAATCCATCATTACAAATGTTTTGTCAATCAAAACATAGGAAATTAATATAAGATATGTTTTTTTTATGCTTGCTATCATTTTTTTAATAAAAAGAATAATATCTCAAAAAATAAGGCGAATCCTTACAAAAGTACAACCAAGAGATCATACTATAGGTTTGGCATATTTAGAATGGCTAGGACTAGACACCAAAGTATATATCCATCAAATAAGGGAGATAAAAAGTAAAATCATAATTTTTTAAGGCCCCATAAAAAAGTTACAATTTTATAGTATGATTTTGCTGAAATTACGCAACAAAGCTCTTTTATGCTAGCTATGGTGTTGAATTTGAAGGCTTAAGAACTTGTTTACATATGATTGAATCTCCTAAGGCAGGTTCCCTTTTTTTTTTACCAAGCTTTATATACTAGAGTGCATAATGCAAGTTTTAATAGAAGTTCGTCCTAATCTAGGAGTGAGGCAATAGAAATATAAAACACCATGTTGCTCCAATCTATCTTTGTAAAAGAAAAGTTGCAAGTTGCTTTCATGCTCAGTTGAATGTCTTGTTTATAAGAATACTAAAAAGAGTTGGTTCCTTGTCTCTAGATCTATATTACAAAGACGGTATTAAGGATTAATAAAAGGCAGTATTAAGGATTAATAATTGAACTTTTTTTAAAACCTATTTGGAATGCTTAACCTATTTACTTATACCAAACTATTTTAGGAGTTTATTGTTGGAATATTTAATATGTTGAAATATTGATGAATTTCTCTGAATCATGTCTACCAAAAGACTTTATCATCGACATTTTGCCTTAGAATGTAGTTAGGAACTGCTTCTTTTAAGATTTTAAGACCTCTAAATCTTACGGCCACGTATTGTCTTTAATTAGCTCCTCTACCATAGCATTAGGTTTTAACATATATTTGAGATGAATAATATTGGGAATAAGATGTAAAGGGCCTTTGCCACTCTAGCTATTATACCATAAGCAAGTAAACATTCCATTTCTAATTTATGATTTGAATTCATTACATGTGCACTGCTTATGCTTGAGGATTTGAAGGGATGTCCATAATGACAATCCCCAAAAGTTGATTCCTTTTAAGTGATATGCATACGTCTATTTAGACCACAAAATTTCCATGTCAATTAGTAACTTCCATAATTTTTTTTCTAGAAATACTTTGTTGATGAGCCGAATATACTCGATCTCAAGTTTTTCTTTATCAAGTGGTATGTACAGATGATTCCAAGCTATTTTATAACTAGAAGTCTTATAGGAATTCCTATTCTATAGGAAGTTTCTTATCATCCTCTCAATGTCTTTGACTAGCTTCTTTAGCAAAACCAAACATCACAATTGGTGATTGTTTATATTGTATAAAAATGCATTTAATTAGCTAGAGTCTTCCATTATAGAAGAGGCTTTTATTACTCCTTTATCATACTCTCTTTTCAATCATATTAAACAATTTGTTGCAGCCTTTATAAGATGGTTTGGTGGTAGCTATGGAGTGTTGGGCACCGATTCTGGAACCCAACTCTTGCGAAATCATGAAGCCTAAGCATATTATCCTATAGGGTTATTTTCATGAACCTTTATTAGGCATCATCCCATAAGGGTGGCGTGCCCACGACAATCAAATATCAAACAAACTTATTTTTTCAACTCAACCATATTACGAGGAAGTCGAAATGAACATACATAACCGAACTACTTCAATCTATCATTTCATTTCTAAAGCAACAGAGTCTGAAAAACTTAATTTACATATCAAAAGCCTCACCATTGGCTTATTACAAAATACAAAATAGAAAATTTGCGGAAGTTCTCTTTGGCTCTTGATCATTTGATCTCTTAACTATCACTTGAAGAGGGGACAGAAAGGGGGTGAGCTTGACAACTCGTAGATAACAGTTTATAACAAAAAAATAAGCAAAAATTATTGAAAACGTTCACTTGTCATAGAAAATTTTCATATGATTCTTAAAATACATGTTTCTTAGGCTTTCAGCCAAAATTCACAAGTTGTAAAACATGAATGCATCAAACTTATTAACATAACATGAGCACATAAGCATATCAAATGGTTTGGGTAAGACCAAAAATATGACTCACTACACATTTCCAATATAATGGTCCTGTGTAGTTGTGAATTCTTGAGGGAGTTCTTGAGGGAACTTTATGCCACTAGCAGGTAAGCAGGAGAAGCCTATATTTGGGTCAACTTGCATGGTTACGATTCTTAAGGGACTACTATAAACTCATATAACACATAGATTTCAAAATCTTATAAGCTTGATGCCCAAAATGGCACAATTTCTGGAAAATTTGTTTTTCACATATTTGTTATACCTTAAAAACCTTTTCCAAAAATATGATTTTATAATCGTGCATCACTTTAAAGAATCATTTTAAAACAACTTTTCATAAATCATCACGCAAATCATATGTAAGCATGTAGCACAAATAGCAGATTTCATAAATCCTTCAAAAGCAACAGATGCAACATTTATGATGCAGTAGAAATCAGTAAATTTCTTGATTTAAAGAAAAACAAAAGTGGCTTATTTACTCTATTATAAACTTATACCCACCTTGATTTCCTTGCTTATAACCTTGCTCAAATATGCCTCTTCTCTTGTTCCTCTTGCCTCTTTTGATTACTTCATTCTTCACCAAATGAAGGGATCCTTAGCTCAAAGGGAAGCTTTTCTCTTCCTATTCCTTTTTCTTTTCTTGAACAACTCTAAAATCTCTTTTGAAGGCCAAGAAAAGTTAAACCCTAACTTATGTTCTCTTCTTTCTCTCCTTCTCTTCGTATTTCTCTCTCTTCTTCATGACATTCTCTCGTTTCTCTTAAATTTTCGTTCTTCTCTTCTGCTTGTCCCTCCATTCACGTTTTTCTTCTTCATTTATAAGCAAGACAACACTTCTTCTTTCAATTATGCCCTTAATGATTGAGAATTGTTCGATTCGCCCTTCCATTTATGCCTTATGTCTTTTTATACTCAAGTGTCTTGCCAAAAGCACACTTGAATATTCTGACATAACTATTTCTTCTAGAAAAATGTTTTCCCTTGTCTTAACTTTCCAATGACACCAAAATCAATCCATTTGGTTTAGAAATCTGAAAGTTAGGGCCCAAACATGTCAAACTATTGTCAGACTGAAACAGTACTCTATACCCAAATTCTATCCAGA
Organism: Erythroxylum shatona; assembly: GCA_027568895.1. Classification (NCBI taxonomy): domain Eukaryota; kingdom Viridiplantae; phylum Streptophyta; class Magnoliopsida; order Malpighiales; family Erythroxylaceae; genus Erythroxylum; species Erythroxylum shatona. The sequence continues at coordinate 19,225,167 of JAOSBK010000009.1, read as the reverse complement.
AATTGAAAGTCCTAGAAACTAAAATAGATTTCAAATTCTTAATACCATTTGTAGCTCCATGTCTCTAGTTTATCTTGAAACTAGAATCATCTTATTCAGAGCTCTATCGGCCCAGAAATCATAAAAAAACTGAAGCATGTTCAGTAAAATATCCAATTCCTACTCTCCCAACCGATACCCTTATTTTGATTCTGTCCATCTTTTTAAATCAATACCAAAAGTTACCAAAATATATTGAGGGATAGAAAAATGTATTAAGAAACTATTGATTCAAGAATCACTTCATTTAGAGGTCGGATAACAAAATTATGACCAAAAGAATCAAACAAGGTTTGGTCCTCAATCATATTGAACTTGTCTCGGGACAAATGGCATAACTCTCTCTAAAGATGTTGGATTAAGATCATCTTAAGAAAATTGCAAATAGGAATTTAAGATATAAAACTTTGAAGAAGACATTGAGGTCAGATTTTGTAACATCTCATCCCCATATTAAGGGTTAGGACCCAAACTTTCAGTATTTATGAGCTTAAAGAGAGATTAAGACAATGCATTTTCTTGCTTATGCATCATGTTAGCATATATGCACATAAATACGGAATGTTTTCACATAAAAAGTGGTAACATGCATTCATTGACAACTTATGGGTATAAATGGTATTAAATGTGATTTTATTGAAAATGAGGAGTAGAACGAGTTGAAAGAGTGATCTTGGTATGAGTTGTGATAAGGAAAGAAAGCAGACGATAGAAAGTGAAAGGAAGAAAAGCAGACGATAGAATCGTGAGAAAATCTGGACTTGATCTAGATAGATTTTGGCAAAGTTATCTTCTGGAAAGTTGTATATCTTTCTTTTATATTTTCAACGGTATAAAGTTTTGTAAATTTTGGATATCGGAGTCAAAAGTTATGATCCTTATAAGTGGAGACGTTCTGGGCAGAAAAAACAAATGATAGAAAGGAAGAAAAACAGACGATAGAATCGGGAGAAAATCTGGACTTGATCTAGATAGATTTTGGCAAAGTTGCCTTTGTAAAGTTGTAGATATTTCATTCATCTTTCCAACGGTATAAAGTTTGTAAATTTTGGATATCGGAGTCAAAAGTTATGATTCTTGAAAATGGAGACATTCTGGATAGAAAAGCAGACGGAAGAAAGCAGACGATAGAAAAGCAGACGATAGAAAAGCAGACAGAAGAAAGCAGACGATATAAAAATAGATGATAGAAAAGCAGACAAAAGAAAGCAGACGATAGAAAAGCAGACGGAAGAAAAGCAGATGATCGAAAAGCAGACGATAGAAAAGCAGATGGAAGAAAGTAGACAATATAAAATGAGACAATACAGAAGGTAGGAGATAGAATTGGCCTTTGAGGTCTTCATGAAAGTTGTAGATCTCTAAGTCCTCTTTTCAATGGTCTAACAACTAAGTCCATCAGACATTTGTAGCAAAAGTTATGGCATTCTTACTGAGGTATGTACATTCTAAGTAAGCACAGAAACGTGTTGGAGTCTTTTGGCCATAACTTCTTCTCTAGACCTCCAAATGACTTGATTCTTGAACCATTGGATTCGTAAGACTTTTCTCTACGTCTCCACCAAAAATAAAAGCTATCTGAAATTTATGGAGAGAGATTGAGTGAAAAGAGTGAGACGGGTACAGTGAGTGTGTTCTTCAATCATAT
>JAOSBK010000009.1:19191011-19202177 GCA_027568895.1 Erythroxylum shatona | reverse complement strand
TATTCTAACCAAAAGCAATTAATCACACTCAAACTCAAAAATAAATTTAACACATGCTTTTTCAGTAAGAAAAGAATTCGAGGTCCAACATAACTGAATGGACTTACAGAAATATGGAGACTTTTCTGTCATTATTTCTCTACTAGTTACCCTTTTTTCATTATACTAGCATTAGAACTTTCCTTGTTCTTCTTTTTGTAGAGTAGAAATAGGATCTTCTAATTTAAGAGATATCACTTAAGAAGGATTTCAAGTAGCTTTTAAAAGACTAAGGTCTAAGTCAATATGTGCTTTAATTTTATTTAGAGAAGATAGGCACCCTCCAATGATGCAAGTTTGGATGTCTGAATAGTATCTATCTATATAGCACTAGAACCATAATCATTTTCAACAATTGGAACCATACTTTGATTAGCTCTTACTAAGAGTTCCTCCAAAGAAACTATAAGAGATCTCTTCCCTGTAACTTTATGGATCTTAAATTCTTATTTCAGAAAAGGTTTCCATTAATATCTAAGTATGAATAAGTTGATCGTTTTCATAGATATTCTAATGAAACATATTCTCTTCATATAGGTACACCAGCTTATCATATAATTAAGGTTTTCTCTACACCAATATTTCATAAAAATATTGTAGAAATGAATCCAGATAGGAATCTCTTTGAATTACAATCAGTTTAAATCAAGACATGTTCTCCATTTTCTCAAAAATAGGGGTTTACTTTTAATGTTCCATAAACCAGATTCTAAGACCTTGGACAGTTTAAACTGACCCTTGAAGCTGACAATGACTAAATCAGCTTCATTTAGGAGCACTATGTCAAGAGCCAATTTATTCCAATTGTGCTCTACCCATTTCTGAACCAAAGGATAAAGGATCTTTTGTCAATGAAAAACTCACAAGAGAATTCAACTATGTGGCAGTACCTAACTTAAAGACCTCAGGTAGTGGAGTCGCAATTGTTGGAATCCAACTATGATCGAATCATAGGCGTAGCGAAAATGAAAATTTTTATAAATTCCGAACGGATCCCAATAATTGATTAAACTTGAATAAAATACAAATTGATTTAAAAATCGTACCGTATTTGCTTTCCGTTGAAAAATCTGTGAAACCTTTTTTTATTGATCAATCACCAGTTGTTCAATTGTCCAGCTTCTGATGATATCCACAGAGCAATTCTCAAACTGCTTTGAGAGGAAGAAGACAAAAAAAGTGCTAACTTCTAAAAAGCTCTTCCCTTTAAATAGAAAAATCATGCAGTTTTTTATTAAAATTAAATCTCTTTAATTATAAACAAAATCAAATTATAATTATAATTAATTTAATTTTAATAAAATCAAATATCTCATATTTAATTCCAAAGTTTATCAAACTTTATAATTAAGTCCAACTTAATTAAATTAATTTTTTCACAAATTACTGTTTGATGTGTGATCTATTAGGTTCCTAATATACTGACAATGATGATAAATTATCATTCTAATTCACAATTAGAATTAGAAAAATTAAAACTCCTTTTAATTTATCTTTAATTCTCTAATTAAATAATTCATAATCATAAATAATGATTGACATCTAGCAACATGTCATGATTATCCAAATATCAAGAATGTTAAAGTGATTGACTTAACTTATCCATAAATAGCTATAATTTATAATTTAATCCTTTCGTCATTCAGTATTCTAATTGGACAGAGTATGGATACAGTGTCTACTCTTATCATCCAATCATGTTCATTCTTGCTAATTAGTAATTAATTTATAATTGAAATTTGAAAACTCCTTTTCAAATATCAATTCACTCTGGCTACAAAATTTCATAAATCATTACTAATCAAGAATAGTAGAATATTCTCTCTATTTACTTTAGAGTGACGAATCCTATATTGACTTAGTCAACTATCTATATACGATTCATATTGTATCTAGTTACTACCGACTGAACTATCCTAGGACGATTCATAAGTAGCATCCAAATACAATAATTTCCATACTAGATTTGGTCATCTCAAGTTTGATGATCAATTATACAACCATCATTATGAGATAATCCATGGACACATAAGTAATATTCCATTTAGAATTCTCATAATTAGGTTAGTTCAGAGACTTATTCTCTAATAATCACCCACACATTAGTTTATATATCTCTATACTTTAATTAAATAGATCAATTACTTTCTTCATAAGAAAGAAATATAATGTATGCTAATTTTACCGTTTCAACAATATCTAGTCTTGATGAAACTATAACTAGGAACATTTAGGAGTAACACATAAGTGTAAGTTGAACCTCATAATTATGTTCTCATCATAATTTCAATTACACAACAATTATTCCAAGGATTTTATCTTTAGTATTAAAACATAAAATATTAATGAAATTAATACACAAAGATAAATAACATTTTTCATTAATTAAAATATAATGTCATACATTAATTTGCATCCAATTGATTGGCTACAAGGGCATAAACTAATAATCTCCCACTTACACTAAAGACAATCCCCTATGAATCTAATGCCATATCCATTCATATGTCGATCATGTCTCTTTTGAGACAATGGCTTAGTAAGAGGATCTGCTAGATTCTCTTTAATGGGAACTCGCTCCAGTGCTATGTCTTTCCGCTCTACTATCTCCCTCATGAAGTGAAACTTCCTAAGTATATACTTGGACTGTTTATGAGACCTGGGTTCCTTTGCTTACATAATAGCACCGTTGTTGTCACAATATAATACTATGGCCTCAACAATGCTAGGAACCACTCCAAGTTCAATGATGAACTTCTTAATCCAAAATGCTTCCTTTGCTGCCTTTGACGCTAAAATGTACTTTGCTTCAGTCGTTGAATTTGTGATAGTTAGTTGTTTGGAACTTTTCCAACTAATCGCATTACCGCAAAGAGTAAAAATGTACCCTGATTGTGATTTATTATCATCTTAATCTGATTGGAAACTAGCATCCGAATGATCCTAAACTCTCAACTTAACTCCTCTATAGACCAGAAAAATGTCTTTAGTCCTTCTTAAGTACTTTAAGATGTTTTTCACAGCCCTCTAGTGACCCTCACTGGGATTAGCTTAATATCTGCTTGTTATGCTCAAAGCATAAGCAACATCTGGTCTAGTACATAACATCGCATACGTGATTGATCCAAATTCCAAAGCATATGGAATACAATCTATTTTATTTGTCTCCTTTTATTTTTATGGACACATACTTTGTGAGACAGAAATCCCATGCGATATAGGTAAGATCCCTTCTTGGAATTCTCCATGCTAAACCTCTTTAGCACTTTATCTATGTACGTGGATTGAGATAATCTAAGCAACCTTTTTGATTTATCTCGATAGATCTTTATACCTAGTATATAGGCTGCTTCTCCCATATGCTTCCTAGAAAAGTTCTTAGATAATCATATCTTAATAGTTTGGAGCATTGAAATGTCATTTTCAATAAACAATATGTCATCCATATAAAGCACTAAGAAAACAGGTCCACTCCTACTTACCTTCTTATAAACACAAGGTTCATCCATATTTTTGATAAAATCAAACTCTTTGATTATTTCATCAAAACTGATGTTCCAACTCCGCGACGATTTCTTAAGTTTATAAATGGACTTTTGCAACTTGCATATTTGATTGGGAAATTCTTTAGATCCAAAACCCTCAGGTTGTGTCATATACACATCCTCTTGCAAATTCCCATTGAGAAATGTTGTTTTGACATCCATTTGACAAATTTCATAATCATGGTTTGCTACTATAGCCATTAAAATCCTTATAGATTTAAGCATCGCTACTAGTGAAAAAGTTTTGTCAAAATCAACTCCTTATTTTTGTCTGTAACCTTTCACCACCAACCTTGCTTTGTCTGTATATACATTTCCATCCACGTTAGTTTTTCTTTTAAAAATCCATTTGCACCTAATAGGTACTATACCTCTAGGTTGATTCATCTAAGTCCATACTTGGTTAGTGTATATGGATTCTATTTCGGATTTCATGGCTTCTTGCAATTTTAAAGAATCAATGTCTGACATTACGTCTTTAAAAGTAGTAGGCTCATCATTTATGAGTGATATGTAATCCTTTCCATGCTCTATATGTAGATCTAATCTAGTGGGAGGGCGACGTATCCTACTAGTTCATTGTGGACTATATGTATCTTGAACTCTCCATTGCACATCATATGTATCAACTTGAGGTTTTTGTTCCATCTCAATGTGAATTTGTAGTTCTTGAACTTCTCTAAGTTCAACCTCACTCCCACTAATTTCTTTGATAATAAATTCTCTTTCTAAGAATGTAGCATATCTTGAGACAAACACCTTTTACTTAATAGGATGATAGAATTGATAATCGAAACTTTCTTTTGGATACCCCAAAAATTTGCATTTATCTGATTTAGCTTGAAGCTTATCAGATATAGCACGCTTCATATAAGCTTCACATCTCTAAATCTTTAAATGTGATAATCCAGGTCTTCTACTAGTCCATATCTCATATGGTGTCTTATCAACTGATTTAGACAAAAATCTATTTAAAAGATATATTGTGGTTTCAATTGCGTATCCCCAAAAACATATAGTAAGGACTGCATGACTCATTTTGGAACTACCATATCTAATAGTGTACGATTTCTTTTCTCAGAAACTTTATTATGTTGTGGAGTTGTAAGAGGAGACCATTGTGAGAGAATCCCATTCTCTTTTAAGTAACCACAAAACTCGTGATCTTTCAAATGATTCATACTTTTGTTTCATCAAGTACATATAGTACACATAACCATATCTAGAATGGTCACCTATGAATGTAATGAAATATGATTATCCACTTCTAACATTTACGGACATAGGTCCAGATACATCTGAATGTACTAATTCTAGTAACTCACTAACACGTTATCTCTTTCCCTTAAAGGGTAGTTTGTTCATCTTTCCTAATAAACAAGATTAACAGATTTCATATGATTCATAATCAAAAGGATCCAAATATCCTTCTTTATGTAATTTTGGGATTCTAGTTTCGTTGATATGACTAACATACAATGCCACAAATAAGATAGAGTTTGGTTACTTAATTTACTTTTCTTACTATTTATGTAAAGATTTGGCCTTTCTAGATCTAGCTCATGCAAACCATTTGTAAGCAATCTAGATCCATAATAAACCTCATCTTTATAAAAAGAATAATTGTTATTCTTAATTATAAAGACAAGTCCATTAAAATCTAAATAAGAAATAGAAATGATGTTTCTTGTAATAACAGGAACATAATAACAATTATCAAGTTCTAATATAATACCAGAAGGCAAAGCTAAACTACAAGTCCCTACAGCTAATGTGGCAACTCTTACTCCATTGCCAACATACAAGTTTACTTCACCTTTCTTCAATGTTCTATTCCTTGTTAACATCTACATGTTATTACACAAATGAGAACCACAAATAGTATCTAATACCCAAGAATATGAAACAAAAGTAGAAAGATTGATCTCAATCATAAACATACTTGAAGATATAACTTCCTTAAGCCTTTTATTTTTAGGCTAGCAAGATAAGATGGGTAGCTCCTCTTCCAATGTTTGTTGACTCTGCAATGAAAACATGTGCCCTTATTAATGCTCTTCTTCTTGACACCTCCTTTGGCTTTTACTACATTAGTAGAAGCCTTTTATTTCTTGTTATTATTCTTCTTAAAGCCCTTTTTTGGGTTCCTTCTTAGGGCACCCTTTCACAGTCTTGAGCATGTTCAGTAGTTCAGGCAGTGTCATGTCCTTCTGATTTATGTTAAAGTTCATGACAAACTATGAAAAGCTCAAACTTAGAGACTATAGCACTAGATCAATGATTAACTCGTGGTACATGACAAAATCTAATTGGGCCAATTTTTCAATATACCCAATCATCTTCAGCACATGAGCATTGAATGAAGATATTTATGTCATTTTGTATTGAAATAGTGCCTTGGAGATTTGATACCTCTCCACCCTACTTTGTGCACCAAATATCTCCTTAAGATGCAGTATCATAGTAAGTGCATCCATGTTCTCATGTTGCCTTTGAAGTTCAGGAGACATGCAAGTTAACATCACACATGTAGCTTGTTCAAAGTCATTAATATAACACTGATATTTCTCCCAATCTTTATCAGTAGCACCTGAACAAGATTTAGATGGAGTAGGAGTATCAAGAACATACAACTTCTTCTCTTGCCATTTATATGGAGTAGGAGTAGTAAGAATATACAACTTCTTCTCTTGCCTAAAAACTATTCTTAAGTTTTGCAGCCACTCCGAAAAGTTGGGTCCAGTAAGCTTGTTACCATCCAAGAAGCTCCTCAATGTCAGATTGGTACTCATCTTTAAATTCAATAACTAGAAAAACATAAAAGGAGCTTATATTAGTTTTTATATTCAAAAATCAAATAAAATATAGACTTTAAAATTATTTGATTACTCCCATTATTTTCTACAAAATAATAGCCCTCACTATTATATCAAAAAATTATCAAATAATTTCTTAGTGGGCTAAGATCCTATTTAAAATTAACTGATCTTGAGTTTGCTCAGTAAACCAATGAAAAATAAATTAGGTAGAAAATAACTTTTCAATCATATTTCATGTGACTCCTAGTATCGTTAGGTGACAACTTTTTGTGAAAATATATCAAATATATTATTCCTAACCATGTCTCTAAATTTATATGATCATGAGTTTACTCATCTAAATCATACAATTTTAGTTAAGTAGAACCCATTAATTTAAGATAAAACATATCCGGGTTAAAAAAATTAGGTAAAAAATTAAAACCCCTTAATATTTATTGAGGGATTTAAAATTAATTTTTTTTTTGGTTTCATCAAAATAATATAATCTCATTATATTTACAATTTCAAACATAATCCAATTATGAAAGAAATTATTTAAAACTTTTGCTTGATTCCCTACTATTGACGCTTGACATTGTCAGAAGCCATCCAGTGGCATTGAGTGATGCCCATATGAGGCGTCACACATGATGACTAGATGCATCACACTGCAGGCGACCTACTGAGTCATTAGAGAAGACATTCCGATGGGTGATTGTTGGACCCCCAAATTTTTTTCCTTAAGTTAAGCATGATTTAAAATAATTTTAAGGTTTTGATAGATTTAATTTTTGGAGTTATAATTATGTCAAAGTAAGTAGGATTTATCGAATGGTTAAGTGGAATTAAAGTGTCAGTGTAATAAGAATGTTCTAGGACATTTTTGGGAGATCACTTAAGCATAAAAGAACATAAGCTTATAAGGAAGGGTAAAATGGATTTTTTGGGCTCATTAAGGATAGAAATGGAAGAAGAATATGTTGTCTTGCTTGTTAAGAAAAGAAAAACATGAATTGAAGGGAGAGAAGAGTGAAAAACGAAAATAAGAGAGAAGAAGAGAGGTTTCAATGAAAGAAGAAAAGAAGAGAAATTAAGCTTGTTAAGGTAGGTTAACCATCTTTTCTTCTTTCTTTATTAAAAAAATGGATTGTGTCAAGGATGGAGGAATTATAGAGAGAAAGGGGTTTGAGTGGAGAATGAAAGGTTTGTGCTGGAAGAAGATGAATTAAGAGAACCCAATTGATTTTAGGGTTTCTAAACTAGGTTTTAGGTTTTCTAACCTAGATGAACTATGGGTAAGTTAGGTTTGAGCTTAATTTGTGTTTATTGCAATTTTTGTATTTTTGAAGTTTATGAATTTTATTGGAATATTGTTGTGATTGGAACCTCGGTTGTTTTAGGAAACCAAGGGAGTCTTACCCAAGAGCGAGGGGAAATGCAAACTAATTAGGTGGGTAATGTATTTATAGTTATTGTGTAATTGAGAAAGTTCTTGCCCATGTGTGTGTACGTTGATTTGCTTGAAATTGAAATCACTGTGAATGTTTGGAAATGTATGATGCATTGTGATTATAATATACCTTGAAAGAGGTTATAACATTTTGAATTAGATGAAAAGAAGATAAAGCATAAAAGTATGAGCATATGATTGATTTGAGCATAAATTTGCTTGTGATTGGGCAAGAGAGGAACTCATTTTGTTAGTCACGTGCATATTGACTTATAACCTTCTCCTAACTGCCTACTTAAGGCCACAAGATCCTGAGAATTCGGACTCGTTTTGTTCATGGTGTAAACTTTGGTTTCTCCATTTTTTTCCACGGAACTCACAAGCCATTTGTTTGTGTATTGCATCTTTAAATTGTCAAGTATGGTGCATAATTAAGTGTTATATTTAATTGTTCAAGTCTAGGCTGTGTGTTATGAGTTTAAGCTAAATTAATTAAATGCTTAAATTGGTAAAATAGATTGAGAATGATTGAATTGCTAGATATACATGTACATATGCTTGAATTTGTGGTCAATTGCCAATGGCTAAAAATATATTAGCCACTGAGCTGTGTAGCTCACCCCATTATTCCCTCTTTAGGTGCAGAACGAGAAGGTTAGCAATCCTTACAAGGCATCGAAAACTCCAAGATATTAGAAACTTTTGTGACTAAGTTAGCTCGATCATTTTTTTGTAGCTTTATAAGCATATCAAACATTGAGCATCCAATGTATTTTGTATTTTGTGTTAAGCCTTTGATTATAATGTTAATATGTAATTAAAGCTGTGTATGAAATTTATTTGGTTTAGAAATGGATTGAGAAGTTTCCAAAGTTTCCAATGTGTAAGTTCTCATTTATTTTGTAGTGGTACATTTCATATTTCAAGTCTCTTATAGGTGTAAAAATTGTGTTCTAATTTCAGGGAAAAAACTAGATTTATCTAGGTTGAATTAGACAAAGTTGTCTTTTAAAAGGTTGTATCTTATCTTTCTAGCTTTCCAAAGATATATAGTATGAAATTTTTGGACATATGAGTCGAAAGTTATGATCTTTATAATTGGATATGTTCTGGAGAATGTAGTTAGTGATTCAGAACTTTTGGTGATGTGAGGAAGACCCTATAAAAACCCTATCTTCTGGTACATTGTAGACTAAAACCTTCCTTCTTATCCACTGTAGACTGAAACCTTCCCTCTTATCCACTGTAGACTGAAACCTTCCTTCTTATCCATTGTAGACTGAAACCTTTCTTTTTATCCACTGCAGACTAAATCATCTTACCCTATTGCCTGGTCCAATTTTCACCCTTTAGATGACAAAATCTTACTTCAATGTCTTCATTAAAGTTGTAGATCTAGGAGTCATATTTAGAACTATCTAAATAACACCTTAATTTGATAGCTCTATAGAACGTTATACCAATTTTCCCAAAATATGTCTTAAATTGAAGCCTATCTTCTTATCTTTCATCTGATTTCAACTTACCCTATCTTCTGGTCTAATTTTTATCCTCTAGATAACAAAATCTTGTTTTAGTGTCTTCATGAAAGTTTTAGTTCTAGAATCCTTGTTCAAAATCGTTAAACAACACCTTAATCTGATATCTATATAGAAAGTTATGCCAATTTTCCCAAAGTCGGTCTTAGACTGAAGCCTATCTTTTTACCTTTCGTCTGGTTTCATCTTACCCTATTGTCTGGTCCAACTTTGAACCTCTATATGATAGATATATGATAAAATCTATCTTAAAGATCTTTATGAAAGTTGTAGATCTGTAAGTCCTCTTTCAAACTATTCAAGGATTACCTTGATCCAATATCTCTAGAGAAAGTTATGCCAATTGTCCCAAATTAGGTCTTATATTAAAGCCTATCTTCTTACCTTTCATCTGGTTTCGTCTTACCCTATTGTCTGGTCCAACTTTGATCCTCTAGATGATAGAATCTATCTTTAAGATCTTATGAAAGTTGTAGATCTATAAGTTCTCTTTCAAACCGTCTAATAATTACCTTGATCTGATATCTCTAGAGAAAGTTATGCTAATCGTCCCAAAATAGGTTCAATGTGATTGGGGACAAGTACTGTTTCAGTTTAATGACTCCAAATGTTGTGCTTTGGAAATGGGGTCCAACATTGTTTAGTATCAGAGCTTATGTTTTTCCTAGGCTTAGAATGCATAGTAGGATGAATTGTTATGATATGTGATTACTGATTGCGTTATGAATTGATTAAATTGCTTTAAATGACATGCATGTTATGCATATATGTAGGGATTAGGATTTTTAAAATGAGATGTAGGCTAATCGTTAGTGTTTACATTGAAGGAGTAAGATGCCACCTTATAGAAGGACACGAGGAGTTTCGTAAGGATTGATTGCACCTGAGTCTCCACTAAGAGAGGAGACTAATGATGAGTCTGTAGCCCCAGGAAATGCTGAGGCTTCTATAGGGCAAGGTAGTGAGCCCATTTGATCACAGATGCTCCTTTGGATCCGAGGATGTTTTAGGCATTTAATGGGCTAGATGCCGCAATCTTCTACTCCAGCCCCAGTCAAGAAGGGGAAATAGTTTGACAAACTTAGGAAGTATAAGGCAATGGATTTCTATGGGACAACGGATCCGGAAGAAGCCAAGACTTGGTTGAGAAAGACCGAAAGGATATTAGATTAGATGGATTCTGAGGATGATGAGAAACTTGTATATGCTACAAGGAGATGCTCTGCATTGGAGCGAGAGCATGCTAGGGAGCCGAATGAGACCGCCAGTGCTGGTATGGAAGGACTTCATAGCCACTTATAAGAAGAAGTATCTATCTGAGGTGTATATTCAGTAGAAGCAGAGAGAGTTTATGAGGCTCACCTAGAGGGAAATGACTGTGAGTGAGTATGAGCGCCGATTTACACAGCTATCCCCATATGCAATAGAGATAATGATGAGTGAGGCAGTTAAGTGTTATAGATTTGAATCGAGGTTGCATCTAGCTATCAGAGAGAAAGTGGTGGTGCGGAATTTTTATGATTTTCAACAGGTGGTTGAAGTGGCTCTGAGGGTTGAGAACATTGAGAACATAAAGAGCATCGTGAATAAAAAGAGAAAGGGGATAGAACAGTTCAAGAGGGAAGGTGGTACTTCTATGCCTCCTGAGAGAAATGCTAGGACTTTCCCTGTGCAGTCTGATGAGAGAAGCAGTGGCGCAAGTGTTAAGTCCAAATAACTTTACTTAAGATATGATTTTGATGTATAACAAAGAGAATTAATAAAAAGAAAAGCAAGACAGACGAAGTCAGACA
>JAOSBK010000009.1:19150214-19165295 GCA_027568895.1 Erythroxylum shatona | reverse complement strand
TGAATGCATGTACAATCATGTGCATGTGCAAAAATTTCAATTTATGCATATATGGAGGCCATATTAGGCATGACCATATCGAGATACGTTTACACCCTCGTAACCCATTCCAAATTACAAATTTACCCTTCCCATCGGTGATGGGATGTTACAAGGGATCCCTACAACTAACCTCAAATTGGTTGTATTGAGGTATTGGATGCATTTGGAGTAGGATTTCGGATTACATGTGCATAACTTGGATGTACTGGGGGCTTAGGCACACTTGATGTAGTCTGTTGGGATTATATGTTTTGGGTATTAGGGGAGAATGGGCACATTTGATGTAGGATGTTCGAACTACATATTTGGGCCATTTGGCGCATTTACTACAGGTTTAGAGTGCCTTTTACTACTACAGGCCTCTGTGGGACCTTGCTACCTCTGCTTATAGCTTCCTCTTAAAGTCATGGTGGCTGGGATTCGTATACAGTGTCTCCAGTAGATCCATTTCATGCTTCTGCTAGTTTGATTTATGATGAATTGTTTTCCTTATAGTTCCTTTTCGGATGTAATGAGGTCAGTTAAGGTGCTTCTGCATATAACCTTGTTTGGATGTATTGGGGCTTTAAGGTACTTTGATGGTGTTTCACATTTGATTGGGGTATGCCCCATGATCGTTGTACATACTTTTTGATGAAATATACTATTACCATTCATAAAAAAAGAAAGAGCTATCAGTAATCAAGAAAGAGCTATTAGTAAAAAAGAGCTAACAGTGAGTGGGCGTGTGTGAGTGACTCACATTGGGAAATTTTTCTCCCTTTTTTTGCCCACATTGCAATCCACTTCTACACCATTCTTTGACTAATCTTGAGTGAGTTAGTGATTTTAAAGTGGATTTGCTAGGTATATTTGGTAGATTAGAACAATTGGCCACCCTACTTTTAGGGCAAACCATCAGCCCTAGTCTTTGGTGATTACATTGGTTGTTTTCGCTGGCACTATACACCATATGATTAGGGTAATCCCTACAAGCTCTTCTAGTATGAGATATGGGGAAGAAAAAGAACAAAGGGAAATCCATCACAGCAGAGTGCGTAGGGCTATAACTAGAGAACCTAAGAAGACCACCTGTGGGAAATATAGATAATGTCAAAAGGAAAATGCAAGAGGTAAATGCGGGGAACAAGAATGTCGAGGTGAGGGTAGTGAAAGTGGATTCGAGAATACACAGTGTTGGAAAAGAAGAACAATACAGCAAGGTAAGCACCGTGAACAAGAGTAGGCGACTTTTGCAAACAGACCAGGTACGTTACTGAATAAAGAAAAAGTTAAGTACTGGAGTATTGTGGGAAGAGGTGGGGATGAGAATACATCCATAGCTGATGAGAAATTGAGTTGGGGAGTGTAGATTCAACCGACACTAATGGTTCAGAAGAAGATGAATCCATATTGAAGGTGTTCGATAGAATGCCATAGTCAACCTCAGTCAAGCAGAATAAAGAAGAGTCAGTAACCAAGCTTTTGTAATCACCGAAGGAGGCAAAAACAAACCATCATTTACCAGACTCTTTATAAACAACTATGATCTGAAGTAAGGTTTACAACTGAAATACATGCAAGTCGAGGATGAAGTTATAATGGAGGAAGAGGACATAATGCCAATTGAGCAGGAATGGGGGTACAGACTTATCAGATGTTTCACAGGGAGGTTCCTAGGAATAAAAACATTTGAAGGCCTAATTGTTAAATAGGGAGTGCATTGCAATATACTACCCTATGATCAGGGCTGGGTTGTGTTCCAATTCGAAGCAAATGAAGACGAACCAATGTTCTGGTAGGAGGCCCCTATATTTTGTTTGGGAAAACATTGTTGCTGAAAAAATTGTCATAAGGATTTACTTTCAATTACTAAGACTTCTTGGAAGTCCCATTGTGGTTGCAATTTTTGAATATCCCATTGGAATTGTGGAATGAAAAAGGACACTCTAAGTTTAGCTCCCAAGTTGGTAAACCAATCTGCACATATAAGATAATAAGTAAGAAATCCAGATTTGGTTATGCTAGAATATTGGTTGAGGTGGGTGTGTCTAGGAAACCAGTAACTAGTTTTGATATTAAAATGCCGGGGGTAGTAGATATACTCAAATTATGATTTATGAAACATTCCCTAGTTGTTGCTGCTATTGTAAACAGTTGGGCATAACCCTTTCGAATGTAAGACTACAGGAAGAACACATAAGAAGTTGCTGAAGGAGATTGTTAAAGAGGGGGGCATGAAAGTTGGCGACCCATCGGATAAAGGAGATGTTAATGAGGATGGTGGTTTAAAGAATCAGGCTAATTAGGGTATGGATGCTGAGAAACCTGGCAAACTAAGAAGCTATATGGGAACAAACAAAGACACAAACCAAGACAAAGAAAGTGGACCGCAAATGCAAACAGAAAGGAATAAAGAATCTACTATAACCAGAGAGGCAATAAATGATGTTAGGGGATAGAATGAAATCCAACCTCGGAGGAAGGTAAAAAAAGAAAATGGTAGTGAATGGTAAAAGATGCAGAGTTTTAAAAACAGTAGCAAAGGCAAAGCAATGATAATTACCAACAGAAGAATGAATGAAGGAGATAAGGGATGGGATCAAACGAAGGGGAGTAAGGAGGTAAGTGAGAAATGCACTACAGATGAAAATAGAAAAATAGGAGGGGAGAGGCCCTCCCAAATGAGAAAATGAAGATGTTATGTTGGAATGTTCGAGGTCTAAACACGACCTCGAGACAACATAGTGTTGTCAACCTCAATAGACAACACAATTGCAAATTTGCTTGCCTTTTGGAAACTAAACTAACTACTAATGGTTTGGGTAGTATGATGAATAATAAGTTTTTAGGTTAGGATTATAGCCATAATTTTGGTTCTATCTTAAGGGGTCAAATTGTTATTTCTTGGAATTCCTTATTTTATTACTGTCATATATTGGAGAAGGGTGAACAATTTATCCATTGTAGGGTGCTATGCCGAACTACTAAAAGGAAATTTCTGGTGACATGTGTGTATGGGATATAGTATGACAAAAAGAAGGGAATTATGGCAGAATTTGATTGGGCTAGCTATGGATTCAATGATACCATGGATGATAATGGTGGATTTCAATTGTGTATGTATGGCTAGTGAAATAATTGGATGCCAATCCCCATCTGCATACCTGTTGAAAGATCTACAAGAGTTTCGTATGGCTCTCGGATTGGAAGGTGACCCATTTAGAGGGGAGACTTTCACCTAGCAGAAAATCCAGTTATGGGCAAAATTGGATAGATCCCTTGTCAACCAAGCATGGGAAGAAAAGGGTATGCACTATTCGGCTAATTTCTTACCTATGATGGTGGTTTCAGATCATTGTCCTGTAATAGTTTAATCCAGTCAACAGAAAATTCGTGGCAAGAAACCTTTCAAAATTTTCAACACGTGGCTTCACCATCCTTTCTTCCACGATATAGTTTGCCAATACCTGGGACATGGAAGTGGATGGAATTGCACAATGCATCCTCTATGTGAAATTGAAGGCATTGAAGATCCCCTTGAAAACTCTGAATAAAGAAGAGTATGGTTGCATTGCTAGTAAAGTAAAGAAGGCATAGGAGGAGTTTCAAAGAGGATACCAAGATTCCAGAAGCAGACACGAAGATGAAGAATTAACACTTGTGGTGAATACTAAAAAGAAGCATGCGGTATTTTTGCAAGATACTGAAAGGCTTTTTTACCAATAAAAATCCAAATGTAAACACTTGATGGAGGTTGATAGAAGCACTAGGTACTTCCATATTGTAGCTCAGAAGAGAAGTAGACAAAATGCAATTACCCATCTTATTAAAGAAGATGGATCCGAAACCACAACAATAGAGGAAGTGACAGAATGTATAGTAAGTTATTATAAGGGGTTGCTTGGCACTTTATGTCCTCAGGAAAGTATAGACCTATAGGGGATAAGGAATGAAGAAATTTTGGATCCAGAGATGCATGAAACCTTAATTGCCTTAATTACGGATGATGAGATCAAGCAAGCTATATTCGATATTAGTAATGATAAAGCTCCGGGACCAAATGGTTATATAGCTACCTTCTTTAAGAAACAGTGGGACAGGATTGGACAAAATGTCAGGTAAGCCGTGCACGAGTTCTTTGCTAATGGTTGTATTCTAAAACAACTCAACCCCACTATCATCATTCTTATCCCCAAGAAGTAGACAACACTGAGAGTGACTGATTTTAGACCAATAGCCTGCCTAAATGTTGTGTATAAGGTGATTACAAAAATATTGCCTAAGCATATGACTCTTGTTGTAAGGAAAATAGTAGACCTGGCCCAATATGCTTTTGTACCAGGTAGGAGTACATTGGATAATATTTTCTTAGCATAGGAACTTGTCAGGGGCTACAGTAGAAAACACATCTCCCCACGATGCATGATCACAATTGATATTACAAAAGCCTATGACATGGTCTCATAGGAATTCTTGGAAGAAATGATGAAAGGGCTAGGATTTTCAGATAGGTTTGTGTATTGGATTATGGAGTGTGTAACAACAACCTCATTCTCGATCTCGATCAATGGCATATTACATGGGATATTCAAGGGGAGGAGAGGATTGAGACAGGGAGACCCGATGTCACCCATACTTTTGCTACCTTGTTTGGAATACCTATAAGAGTGTTAAAAGTGAGAACAGCCAGCCCCTTCTTTAACTTCCACCTAAAATGTAAGAAATTAGGTATCACACATTTTGCCTTTGTCGATGATCTTATACTACGATCTAGAGGTGATTACACATCAATCCATATATTGGTGGATGGATTGAGGGAATTAACGGAGGTGGCAGGGTTGAGGGTAAATCCCTCAAAATCTAATATATACCTAGGTGGAGTATGGAAGCGTGATAAAGAAGACATTTTACAGATGGTTGAGTTTCCTATTGGTGAATTCCTAGTTCGGTATTTGGGAGTCCCCTTGTAGCCAATGAAGGTATCACTAGCTCAATTCTCAGTATTTCTTGAATAGGTGGGGACCTATATTAATACATGGAATGGGAAAAACCTTTCATATGCTAGGAGGACTGAATCGGTCAATTTGGTTATCAAAGGAGTTTTATCATTTTGGCTTCAGGCGTTCCCTATTCTAGTAGTTATCCTTGATAAGATAACCTCCATATGTAGACTTTTTCTATGGGTGCTAAGAATTTTAGGGTGGCGTGGGATAACATGTGTGCACCTAAAAAGGAGGGTGGTTTGGGATTAAAGAATTGCAAAATATGAAATTCGACTTTGTTGACTAAAGTGTTGTGGAACATACATGCCTAAGCAAACTCCTTATGGGTAAGATGGATCCATGAAATCTACTTGAAAAAAGTACCAATATGGGATTGGGTACCTCACAATAGAGACTCCCCCTATTAAAATGATTGGTAATGATCTGTGACACAGTGGTGGGAAAGTTAGGAGGGTGCAGTGAAGTTGTAAATGAGATGCAAAAGTTATATGTTAATGGAGTTTTATCATCACACAAGGTCTATGAGTTGATGTGACTTAAGAACACTAGGCGCCCATAAATGTCCTTTATTTGGAAACAGTACATTATGCCAAATTACTCCTTCATTGCATGGCTCAGTTTCTGGAATAGATTGCTAACAAAAGACAATTTTCCATTCTTGGATATAGACCAAACATGCAGGTTGTGTGAGATTGAAATAGAATATGTTGACCATTTGTTCTTTAAATGATCTTTTATAGGTGAGATTTGGAATTCAATCGGGGATGGTTGGGAATGACTAGAGGCATGTCCACACTTTCGAGTGCTATTAAGTGGATTTGGAAAGAATACAATGGAGTCCGCCTTAGAAGTAAAACTACAAAACTCGCATTCTTATGAACCTTGTACATAATATGGAAGACCAGAAATGTTGTTCCATTATATGAAGCCATCATTACAAGTTTCGACGTGATCTCAAAGATAAAAACTGTGATGCATAAGATATTGTATAAATTGTGTCCTGTTAAACTTATTAACTTTTAATGCTTCTGTTGTTTTTGAAATTTGATGTATATTTTTGGCTATTACTTCTTTCGGATGTATTAGGGGTAATTATAGCTAACCTCTAATTGGATTGGGGTATTGGGGGCATTTGATGTAGGCTTTTCGAATTACATGTTTGATCAGGGTATGCCCCAATGACTATTGTACATACCTTTTGATGAAATATACTATCTACCTTTCATAAAAAAGAAAGAAAGAGGTATCAGTATCAGTAAGTGTGCAGGCGTGAGCTTCTCACTCTAGGTGACTTTCTCTTAGACACTGTACAACATACGACTAGCAAATGTTCGATTATTTATGGGATTTCTGGGTTAAATTAGTGTATTATAATTGAAGGAGCTACCAGTGTAAGAACCATTTTAGGGTTGGGACTTTGAGATTGACGTTCTGAAATGCCATTTTAGGGCTATTCTCAGGCCCAACAAATGGGAAAGAAGAAGAATAAAGGAAGAGATATCACAGTGGATTGTGTTATGGGATTACAGGCTAAGGGGACTAGGGATCAATTGAAGGATATTTGGGACAATGTTGAAGGAGAGGTACAAAAGGTAAGCAAGCGGAATTTTCCAATGCTAAACTAGGAAAATATGCAAAAAACAGTAGGGTAAAAAGGGATTTGAATAAAACTTCAGGAGGTATCAGATATGGGGTACCAAAAGAAATAAAACAAGGTAGACCTCAGGGTAATACCGAGGAGAGGATTAATAATTAGTCAACAATGAAAACAGTGGGCAGACAAAATGCTAAACCAGGCAATGCAAGGAACATATTGCACCTGGATTCAGGAGCAAACAAAGAGGGTGTGACAAGAGAAACTCAGAAAGGTAAACCTATAGGAAATGTAGAGGTGAGAATAACAAACATAGTTTCGGGAGTAAATAGAGTTAGGGTAACAATTATAATATAACAAGGTAGGGTTCGAGATCAAGAGCAGTTGGATTTCCAGAATAGGGAAGGTAAGAATTTGAATAATGAGAAAAATGTGGGTACAAGTGTGCTATGGAGTAAAGATGTATTGTGGAGTGAAGAGCTAGGGGATTAGGATGCATCCATAGCTAGTGAGGACAGTGATGCGGGGAGTGTAGACTCAATAGATTCCATTGGTTCAGAAGAGGATGAGCTTTAGTCTGTGCAGACACTAATGAAGGGAAAAACAAGGCCTCATATACTAGCCTATTCAGAAAAAACTGAGAGATAAATCAAGGAATAAAGCTTAATTATATGTAAGTAGAAGATGAGGTTACTACAGAAATGGAAGATATAACAAAGATTGAGCAAACATGAGGCTACTACCTAGTAGGGTGCTTCAATGGAAGGTTTCTAGGGATGAAGGCCCTTGAAGGGCAAATGGCGAAATGGAAAGTGCAATCCAAAATCCTTCCTCACAGCCAGGGATGGATGATATTCTAGTTCAATTCAGAAGAAGACCACGTCAATATTTTAACTGGAGGCTCATATGTAGTGTTTGGGAAAACCCTACTGTTGAAGAAACTTACATAAGGTTTTACTTTCGACTATAAGGAATTTATGGATGTACCAATATGGGTGCAACTACCAAATGTTCCTTTAGAGATATGGAATGAAAGGAGACTGTCAAAATTGGGATCTATAATAGGCAGACCATTGTGTGCAGATAAGATCACTAGCATGAAGTCTAGAATTGATTATGCAAAATTATTAGTGGAAGTGGATGTGTCAAAAAGCCCTGTGATCAACTTTGAGGTAAATTTGTCTAAGGGCAATAGATATACTCAAATGGTGATATTTGAGACCTTCCCTAGTTACTGTTATCATTATAGGAAATTTGGCCATAACCCCTTTGAGTGTAAAGGGAGAAGTAAAAAGAAGCAGATGAAGGACACCACTGAGGTAGAGGATAATGAACCGATTGAGCAAGTAAGTGACCTGAATCTGCCTAACTTGGAAAAGTGGGTAGGGAAACTGGCACAGGCTAATATTCATGTAGAAGTTGCTCAAGATGAAAATCCTGACAAGGAAGGTGAGTAGCAACAACGAAATGCAGTCGGTGATGAAGGATTGAAGAGGAGGGTGGAATTGGCAGAAAGGAGACAACCAGGCTTTTAGCCTCGGCTGGAAAATACAACAAGGAATTAGGGTGAATGGCAAGAAGTTCAAAACCATAGAAACATTAACAAAGGGAAGATAGTAATGCAAGCCAAAACAGTAAATGTAAAGAGGACTCAGCAAAGGCTAAAGGGTAGCTACACAGTGGCGTGAGGAGCAGCACTGAAATCCAAAAGGTTGCAAGAGGGGGTAGACCTCCCCAACCTAAAAAATGAAGGTATTGTGCTGGAATGTTTGAGGCCTAAACAAGGTCTCGAGATAATACAGTGTTGTCAACTTACTTAGACAACTCCATTGTAATATTGCTTGTTTACTGGAAACCAAGTTAATTGTGGATAGTTTGAATAAGCTTATGAGAAACAGATCTGGAGGATGGTAATGTTACAATAACTTTGAATTCATTTCTGGTGGCAGCATATGTGTAATTTGGAATACTAATATGTGTAAGTGCTAGGTTTTGGAGTCAGAGGATCAATTTATACATGCTGAAATACAATACAGAATTACACAGTTAACTTTTACAATATCTTTTATGTATGGACTGTATACTGTTACAAGAAGAAGGGAGCTTTGGCAGAAACTTCAGGAAGTGAATGCAGATACAAGGAAACCTTGGATTATCATGGAAGATTGCAATTATGTTTGTGATGTAAAGGAGAGACTAGGTTGCCAGCTACCCTCTGCCCACTTGCTTAAGGACCTACTAGACTTCAGAATGATAATGGGGCTAGAGGATGCTCCTAGCAGGGGTGAATTTTATATATACTTGGAATAAAAACTAGTTATGGGCTAAACTTGATAGGGTTTTACTCAACCAAGCATGGTACAATCTAGGAGTAAATTGCTTAGGACATTTCCTAAAAATGAGGGTTGAATCAGATCACCTCCCAGTGCTTATGAATATCAACCGCATAGAAATGATAGGTAAGAGGCCTTTCAAGTTTTTTAACATGTGTCTGAAGCATCCTCAGATGCAGGAGGTTATAGATAACAAATGGGAGACAGTAGTGGAAGGATCAGCACAGTTTGTCTTGTGTAGGAAATTAAAAGAGTTAAAGTATGATTTGAAGTTACTGAATTATGAGGATTATGGAAACATTTCTGCCAAGGTGAAGAGAGCATAAGAGGTTTTCCAAATAGCCTATAAGGTATCCCTAAACAGACTAGAGGATACTCAATTGAGTCAAGAGATGAAGGCAAAAAGGAAGTATGCTTATTTTTTTAATGGAAACAGAAAGACTCTTTTATAAATAGAAGGCAAAATGCACAGATCTGAATGAAGTAGACAAGAATAATAAATACTTCGACGTAGTGGTGAGAAAAAGGGGAAAGCAGAATGCAACATCCCATCTCATTAGGGAAGATGGAAATACAACTACCTTAATGGGAGAAGTAGTAAACTGTTGCTTGAACTTTTACTAGGGTCTACTAGGAACTTCTTCACTTATGGACAAACTAAAAGTTGATGTTGTTAGAAGTTGGCAAATCCTAGATGAACAATCAAGGGAAGTTTTGGTTGCCCCCATCAGTGAGGAGGAGTTAAAGAAAGCCATGTTTTACATAGGAAATGAAAAAACCCCCGGACTAGATGGCTATACTTTTGCTTTTTTCAAACAACAGTAAGATAAAGTAGGGCTAGCTATTATTGCTTCAATGTAGGAATTTTTTACAATTGGACATCTCCTGAAATAGCTCAAACACTGCATTCTCACTCTTATTCTGAAGAAGAAGACTGCTCCGAAGGTAATAGACTTCAGACCTATTGCCTGTCTAAGTGTGGTTTACAAAGTGATTATTAAAGTTCTGAATGAGCGAATGACTAAGGTAATTCGAAAAATAGTTGATCCAATATAGGTAGCCTTTATACCTGGAAGGAACATGATGGATAACGTGTTTCTTACTCAAGAATTGGTAAGGGGTATACAAGGGAAAGAATCTTACCAAGATGCATAATCAAAGTTGATATTACAAAAGCTTATGGTATGGTTAAGTGGGGTTTCCTTGAGAACATGATGATAAGTTTGTGATTTTCTACAAAATTCATAGGTTGGGTCATGGAATGTGTACAGACAACCTCTTATTCAATTCCAATAAATGGCTCAATGCATAGAATGTTCAAAGGCCAAAGGGGACTAAGACAAGGTGACCCAATGTCACCTACCTTATTCTTACTAGCGTTGGAATATCTCTCAAGGATACTAAGAAATAGAGCAAATACTCCTCATTTTCACTTCCATCCAAAGTGTAGACAGCTAGGTATAACCCACTTTGCTTTTACAGATGACCTTATGCTTTTCTCTAGAGGGGATCATACCTCTATAGGCATATAAGTAGGGGTGTTGCATGAATTGGAAAAGGTTGCTGGACTAAAAATGAATATGCAAAAGTCTAGTTTTCATATAGCATGAGTGGATGGTTATAAGAGGGAACCCTTAAGGGAGATGGTGGACTACCCTATAAGATATTTTCCTATTCATTATCTGGGAGTTCCATTAGCTCCAAAGAAGGTTTCGGTGGCCCAATTTTCAGCGTTAATTGAGTCAGTTGAGACCTATCTCAACTTTTGAAAGGGTCAATCACTTTTATTTGCAAGTAGAATTGAGCCCATCAATTTTGTTATCCAAGAAGTTCTCTCTTTTTGGTTACAAGCATTCCCTATCCTCATTTCAATCTTGGATAGGTTAATCTACATTGGTAGATTATTCTTATAGGGTGGAAGACACTTTAGAGTGGCATGGGATACTATCTGAACTCTAAAAAGAGGATGGCTGGGACTGAAAAACTCTAAGAAATGGAACAATGCACTACTAGCCAAAGTTCTATTGAGCATACATGCAAAGGAAGATTCACTATGGGTAAAGTGGATACACGAAGAATATTTGAGGGGTACACCAATTTGGGATTGGATTCCCCATAATTGTGATTCACTTTTATTGAAAAAGCTGGCCTGGATTTGGGATAAAAAGATGGGAAAATTGGGAGGCCGAAGTGAAGTTGTCTATGGCATGTAGAAGTTATGTGTGAATGGCGTGCCCCCTCATCACAGAAAATTTATGAACTAATTCAGGTAAAGCATATAAGGAGACCCTGGATGGCTTTTATCTAAAAGCAGTATACCTCCTAAATTTTCATTCATTACTTGGTCTCCAGAATAGACTACCAACAAAAAATAACTTACAATTCTTGGAGATAGAAAGAACATATGCCTTGTGTAATGTAGAACCAGAAATTGTTGATCACTTGTTTTTCAAGTGTGCTATTAGAGGTGAAATATGGAGTGCTATCAAGGCATGGTTAGCGCTCACCCGCAACATGTCCTCACTACATAGTGCCATTAAATGGATCTAGAAAGACTACACCATATCACGTATTAGAAGCAAAGTTGCTAAACTTAGCCTCATATGCACCATATACATGGTAAGGAAGACAAGGAACTTCATCCAACTGGAGTCTGCTTCAACTACAATCTTAGATACGGTAATAAAAATTAAAATAGTAATGTATAGAATCTTATATAGATTATGCCTTATAGATATTATTACTTTACGATTTTTTGGATGCATGAGGAATTTTGATGTAAGCATGCTCTTAGCCTCTTTTTGGATGTATTGGGGGATATGGGAATTGTTTTGGTTGATACTTTAGATTGATCATAGCCTTTCTTTAGTTGTATTGGGGAACTTATGAGGGATCTTAATGTAATTTTCTTTTATTGGTTGTATTGGGGGATATGATGTATACATTGGCTGATGCATTGGAGGTAGTAGTAAATTTCATGTAATCTTACTTATGGACTCTTTTCAATTGTATTGGGGAAATTATATATTGCTTTGGATGTTCTAGCCTCTTTTTAGATGTATTAGGGGGATATGGGAATTGCTTTGGTTAATACTTTGGATGTGTTATTCATGTACTTTTGATGATAGACGCTCTTCAGTTATATTGGGGAACTTATGAGGGATCATGATTTAATCTTGTTTTTTATTGGTTGTTTTGGGGGATATGATGTATATTTCGGCCGATACATCGAAGGTAGTGGTAAATTTTATATAATCTTGCTTATAGTCTCCTTTCAACTGTATTGGGGAAATGGGTAATATTGTTTTGGATGTACTGGGGAAGTGGCTGTAATTGATGTAGGTTTTGGGATCATACAGAGGATCGGGGTGCCCAAAAGATCCTTATACATAACATTTTGTGCAATATACTATTTTCATTGCATCAAAAAAAAAGAAAGAGTTATTAGTATCAGTTATTAGTAGTAATGATCAGAAGTGAGTGCTCTCACCGCACACCTTACGGCAAGCAACGCTCTTCTCCTTGGCTTGGTTCTGTGATGATTTAGTGTGTTGCAACAGAAAGAGATACCATTCAAGATCTAGTTCAGAGTTAAACTCTACCAGGCTCCTCGATTCTGAGGCATGGGAAAAAAATTATAAAGGGAGAGACATTACAGCCGATTGCGTAATGGATTTATAGGTAGTGAGTCCTCGAAGGCAATCTATGGGAAATCAAGGCAACGATAAGGAGGAAGTATAAGAGGTTAGAGTGTTGAACCTCCCTATGATAAAAATAGCTAATGCGAAGAACAATGCAGGGGACAGATTGCACCTAGCCTCAGGAGTAAACAGGGAGTGCGTAGCAAGAGAAACATAGAAAGATAGGCCTCTAGGAAATGTAAAGGAGAGAGCAGCGAACATGGCCTTGGGAATAAACAGAGTTGGGGTAATAAGAACAATATAGCAAGGTATGGTTTAAGAATAAGAGCAGTCAGGTTTCCAGAACAGGGAAGGTAATATACTGAATAATGGAAAAAATGTGGGTATTGGTGTGTTGTGTAGTGAAGAGCTGGGGGATGAGGATGCATCCTCAACTAGTGAGGATATCAATGTGGGGAGTGAGACTCAACAACCTCTGTTGGTTCAAAAGAGGATGAGCATGCATAAAAGCTGTTCGACAAAATGCCAACTCCAGTTTGCGCAGACATTGAAGAAGGAAAAAACAAGGCTTCGTATGTCAATCTATTCATAAACAATCCAGAGTTGAAACAAAAGATGAAACTGGAATATCTACAAGTTGTAACTATAGAGGGAGAGAACATCATACCACTTGAACAAGAATGGGGTTTCTACCTTATAGGATGCTTTACAGGGAGATTCTCAGGAATGAAAGCATTGGAAGGGTTGATTGCAAAATGGGGAGTGCAGTGTCGTATACTGCCGCATGACCAAGGTTAGATAGTTTCACAATTTGATGCATAAGAAGATCAGCTGAATGTGTTGGAAGGGGGACCATACGTCCTATATAGGAAGACCTTGCTGCTGAAAAAACTCACTCAAGGATTTGCTTTTAATTACCAAGATTTCATGGAAGTCCCAATTTGGTTGCAATTTCTGAATGTCCCTTTGGAGCTATGGAATGAAAAAGGATTGTTTAAGTTAGGATTTCGAGTTGGAAAACCAATTTACACAGATAAGACAACAAGTAAGAAATCAAGAATCGAGTATGCAAGAATTTTGGTCGACGTGGATGTATCAAAAAAGCCAATGACTAGTTTTGATGTTAAGATGCTGAGGGGTGGTAGATACACTCAAATGGTGATCTTTGAGACTTTCCTAAGCTACTGCTACCATTGCAAGCAATTTGAACATAACCCTTTTGAATGTAAAGCCATTAGAAGAATCAATAAGACGCAGTCGAAGGAAACTACAATAGTGAGATGCATAACAGATGGCAACTCATTAGACAAAGGTGAAGTCAATGAGGATGGAGAACTCACTAGACAAAGGTGAAGTCAATCAGGATGGAGGCTCTAAGAATCAGACGAAGAAGGGGATAGATGTAGAGATTCCTGAACAAATGAGAGGCCATTTGGGACCAAATAATGCTACAAACCTAGACTAGGAAAGTGGACAACAAACATAGGTAGAAGGAAGAAAGGCTACTACTCTAAACAGTAAGGCAGTAAATGAAACAAGGGGACCTAAACCTACACAAACTCGAAGGGAGCCAAGACCAATTAGTGGAAGTGAATGGCAGAAAGTGCAAAACTATAAAAACAATAACACAGTTAAGGCTGTGATGAAATCCAACAGAGGAATGATTAAAGGAGATAATGTGCAAGCCAATGTAGTTGTAACTATCAAAGTGAAGGAAAAGTGTACTGCCGAAGGAACAAAGAGACCAGAAGGGGAGAGACCCTCCCAAATTAGAAAAAGAAGATGGTGTGCTGGAACATCCGAGGCCTAAACAAGGCTTCGAGACAACTTAGTATTGTCAACCTTATGAGACAACACAACTATAAATTTACTTACTTTCTTGAAACAAAATTATCTCTAGAAGGTTTGGGTATCATGATGACAAATAAGTTCCAGGGATGGAAATATAGTAATAATTTTGGTTCTATTATAGGAGGAGAAATTGTTATTTCTTGGAACCCTTTCTTTTATCAATGCCATGTGTTGAAGTAGAGAGAACAATTTGTTCACTGCAGTGTGAAGTGTCAAACATCTCATGTTGAGACCCGATCTCGGGACCGGACCCCAACCAGAAAACAAAGAACGAAAAATAGGGAACAAAGTAGAAAACAAATCGGATCGGAAGTCATAAGCGGAAGTGTCGAAAGCGAATCGACGGAATCGAATTCAGATTGAATCGAACAAATCGGATAACAAAATGCGGAACAAAGGAATCGAAAGCGAAACGAATATCCGACATCCGCGAACAAAAGCTTTAGAAAAGAGTCGCGTTGCACTGGAAACCCTAAGACTAATCCGAAATCAATATAAATTTTTTTTTCTCAGACTATTCATTCCTTTTTCTCTTCATTCAATCCTATCTTGGAAATACATCCATTTTAATCTCAAGTTCCTTTGCCAAAATTTTCCATAACCTCAAATTACTTGACTTCTCGAAATCAAGTATA
>JAOSBK010000009.1:19119122-19135797 GCA_027568895.1 Erythroxylum shatona | reverse complement strand
AGTATGTTCGATTCCTTCGGGTATAACTTCCCCATCCGACCCCCAAACGAAGTGATTCTTGAAGCAATAGATTCCTAGCTTCTTGTACTGTCTCTCCATGAAAAATTTTGTCTTTTGGAGTGCTATTAGGAAAGTTGCATTAGAATAAGTGAGGGGTCGTTTAGGAGAGCATGCTTGGGGGTATGAGCACGTTTTAGCTCATTAGGTATATCTTGAGGTGTAAAACCCCGATGGAGATTATTCTTGTTTCAACGCAAATTAAAGGCTTAGAGCAACGATTTCCTTGATGAGGTCAAGTTGATATTATGGAGTTTGATTGATGTGGTCACACCACCTTTGGGAATTGTAATCATGACCCTACAGGGTAATAAGCTCAAGGTTTAGGACTCTGGATGTTGGACTCTGGAAACGGGGTCCAACAAGGACATAGTATCCAACAGATGGGAGATGGTTGTAGTTGGGACAGCTCAATACGTTCTTTGCATGAAGTTGAAGGCGTTAAAGTACCATCTGAAATCTCTAAGTTCGGAATTATATGGTCACATATCTAGTAAGGCTAAGAAGGCACAAGATAATTTTCAATTCGCGTATAAGACCTCTCTCAATGGGCCTGATGATTTAGCACTAAAACATAAGGCTAACATCAAGAGGAAGCAAACTGCATTTTTGTTGGATGCAAAGAGACAATTCTTTCAACAAAAGGCTAAATGTAAGCATCTTATAAAGGTTGATAGAAGTGCAAGGTATTCCTATGCAATAGCTCAGAAGAGAGGAAGCAGAATGCTATTCCTTATCTCATCAAGGAGGATGGATCTGTGACTACATCATTGAAAGAAGTGGTGTTGTAAGTTATTATAAAGGGCTCCTTGGCACTTCAACCCCTTTGAACATATTAGACTTAAATGTGGTAAGAAATGGTTTGTTTTTGGATGTGGAGACATATGAAACACTGATTGCCCCGATTATGGATGAGGAAATCAAGTGGGCTATGTTTGATATAGGCAATGACAAAGCTCTAGGGTCGGATGGATATATGTCTACCTTCTTCAAGAAACATTGGAATAGGGTTGGATTAAATGTGACTTTAGCCGTGAAGGAATTTTTCACTACTGGTTAGATGCTTAAATAGCTAAATCATACCATCATCACACTCATCCCAAAGACAAAGGCAGTACCAAGAGTAATAGATTTCAGACCGACAGCTTGTATAAATGTTGCATATAAGGTGATCGCAAAAATATTGATGGATTGTATGGCTTTAGTTGTGGGAAAAATTTTAGACCCAGCTCAAGCTACATTTGTACCAGATAGATAATATTTTTCTAACGTAAGAACTTGTTCGGGGTTACACTAGAAAACGTATTTTCCTACGGTGCATGATAAAAATTGACGTCATAAAAGCTTATGACACGGTATCATGGGACTTTCTTGAAGATATGATGAAAGGGTTAGGCTTCCCTAATAAGTTTGTACGATGGATTATGGAATGAGTAACAACTGCATCCTTCTCGATCTCAGTCAATGACACACTACATGGTATGTTCAAAGGTCGGCGGGGATTGAGACAAGGTGATCCCATGTCACCTACACTTTTCTTGCTTTGTTTGTAGTACCTTTCAAGATTGCTAAAAGTGAGAATCGCTAACTCCCTTTTTTAGTTCTACCCAAAATGTCAACAACTTATCATCACTCATTTTGCATTTATGGATGATCTCATGTTATTCTCTAGAGGTGATTTTACTTCTATCCATATACTAGTGGATGTGATGAGTGAACTGAAAGAGGTGGCAGGGCTACGGGTGAATTCTTCAAAATTTAGTATTTACTTAGCTGGGGTTTATGGACAAGATAGGGCAGATATTTTGTAGATGGTAGAATATTCTATGGGTGACTTTCCTATTCAATATTTGGGG
The DNA here is from genome assembly GCA_027568895.1 of Erythroxylum shatona. Taxonomy (NCBI): domain Eukaryota; kingdom Viridiplantae; phylum Streptophyta; class Magnoliopsida; order Malpighiales; family Erythroxylaceae; genus Erythroxylum; species Erythroxylum shatona. The sequence continues at coordinate 19,133,884 of JAOSBK010000009.1, read as the reverse complement.
GTCCCTTTGGCACCTATGGCCCAATTTTCAATACTAATTGAATCCGTAAAGGCTTATATCAATGTATGGAATGGTAAGACTCTCTCATATGCGAGTAGAATTGAATTGAATAATTTTTTCATTCAAAGGGTACTATCCTTTTGGCTCTAGGCACTTCCCATTCTAATAACTATCCTTGAGAGGATAACCTCCATATGTAGGTGTTTTTATGGAGTGGTAAATATTTTAGGGTGGCATGGGAGAATCTTTGTGTACCAAGAGAGGAGGGTGGATTGGGATTGAAAAACTGTAAATTATGCAATTTGACGCTTTTATCTAAAGTGTTATGGAATATCCACGCTAAAGTTGATTCTTTGTAGGTGAGATGGTTCATGAAATATACTTGAGGGGCTTATCAATAAGGGATTGGGAACCTCACACACTCACCCCTACTGAAGAGATCGGTACTAATTCGAAATACTTTGGTGGATAAGTTGGGTGGCCGTAGGGAGGTAGTCTGTGGGATGTAGAAACTATGTATCAGTGAAACCCTGTCTTCACAGAAAGTTTATGAGCTACTGTGAGTCAAGTACACTAGATGACCATGGATGTCATTTATCTAGAAACAATACATACCACCAAAATGCTCCTTCATTGTATGGCTTAGTCTTCAAAATAGACTGCCAACAAAGGATAACTTGCTATTCTTGGAGATAGACCAAACTTGCAGATTTGTAATGTTGAACCAGAAAATGTTGACCATTTGTTCTTTAAGTGTCCTTTTACAGGTGAAGTTTGGAATGCTATCCAAGGATGGCTGGGATTGACACAAGCCATGTCTACGTTATCTAGTGCCATCAAGTGGATTCGAAAAGATTACACTAGAGCATGTCTTAGAAGCAAAGCCGCACAATTGGCATTCATGTGTACCATATATACGGTATGGAAGAGCAAGAATGCTATTCAGTTAGATTTTATTTCTGTTACGAGCTTTGATGTAATTTCTAAGATAAAAACTGTAATTTATAAGATCTTATATAGGTTGTACCCCACAGAACTAATTACCTTTTGATATTTTAGATCTATAGATGATATTGATGTTGTGATTACAAAATTTGGTCGGGGTGTACCCCAAGGACCGTGTATATTTTTTGATGCAATATATTTACCTTTTATAAAAAAAAGCTAAATCATTCTCGATCACCTCCTCCTAATTCTTTTTAGGCCTTCCTTTTTTCTTCTTATAATCTCTAAGTACAATATTTTCACATCTTCTCATTGGAGCGTCAGAATATCTTCTTTTAATATGTTCGAACTACCTAAGTGTTGTCTCTCTTAAGTTTTTTATTAATATTATTCACATTTAATTTGTTTCTTATCATTACATTTCTGATCTTATCTCTTCTCAAGCATCCTCATTAGGCATGGTATTTAGGCCTGGACTCGACCTGACCTGACCCAACCCCAGACTAAATAACTATAAGGAAAACGATGTTATTTTGCAAAAATGACATCATTATCCCTTTTTTAATTTTTAGAAAAGTAAAAGAAAGGCCTAGCTAGGTTGAGTCGAGCTTGAGCTTGGGCCTCTACCTGATCCATTGATATCCTTAATCGTCATCTCGGGCACTATTAACTTATAACTATAACCTATTTGATGGGCCAACACTCTGCTTCATAGAAAATAATTGCCATAATCGTTAAACAATAAAAATTTACCTTTGAACTTGAACAGTATCTTCTTTTCATATAAAACTCCTAATACACTTTTCTATTTAAGCCACTATGATTTGATACGGTGAACAATATCTTTATCGACCTCTCTATTTTTTTGGATGATAGATCTTAAATACTTAAAACACTATTTCTATAGTATAACTTCATAAACAATCTTTATCTCCACATCGGAAATCACCTTATAGCCCATAAAAGTTACACTTTAAGTACTTAATCTTAGTCCTACTCAATTGAAAACCACTCGGCTCTAATGTATCGCTCTATAGTTCTAGCTTGACATTGATACCCTATTTTGTCTCATCCACTAAACACAATTCCATTAGCAAACAACATACACCAAGGTACATCCCTCTGAATATTTTTATTGAGCTCATCCATCACTACTATAAACAAAAGTTGCTGAATGAGGAGCCTTAGGATAGCTCAATATCGATAAAAAAAATGTTTTGTATCTCCTCATATCATCTTTACTCTAATCTTAACACCTTCATACATATCACTAATAACTCATATATATGTCATAAGAACTCCCTTAACTTCTAAGCTTCTATGCACCACTATATGGTTTCCCTAGATTCCCTATCATAAGCCTTCTTTAATTCGATAAAAACAATGTGTAGGTTATGCTGTTTTTTTCTATAATATTTCATTAATCTTCTAAGGAGATGTAAAGCTTCTATCATGAACCTTCCTAACATGAAGCTAAATTGGTTCTTTGAGATAGGTGCATCCTTTTTTGGTCTCTTTTTAATCACCTTCTCTCATAACTTCACGGTGTGACCAAGTAGTTTAATGCCTTTATAGTTAGTACAACTTTGGATATCCCCTTATTCTTGTATAAAGGAATTATCATACTAAGTCTCCACTCATTAAACAATATTGTGGATTTAAGGATCACATTAAAAAGCTTGGCTAGCTAAGTAAAACCTTATTTGCCTAGGCTCTTCCACATCTATGAGTATCTCATTAGGCTATATTGCCCTTCTACTCTTCATCTTCCTCAAAATTCTCTTAATTTCTTCCCTTGTGATCTGCCGACAACAAGTGAAATTGCGATACTTTTCTAGCATGTTAAGATCACCTAAAGTGATGTTGTCCTCTACACCTTTATTAAAAACACATTGTAGAAGTATCTCTGTTACATTCTCTTGATGTTATTTTCAATCACAAGCACCCGCTATGTGTCATCTTTTATACAACAAACTTGATCTAAGTCTCTTGCTTTCTGTTCCGTATCTCTCACCAACTTAAATATATCATTTTTTTGCCATCTTAAGTTTCCCATTGTTGATATAATTTCTTGTAACCTCAGCCTTTAGCTTTTGAGACTATCTTCTTCCCTTCTTTCTTTGCAAGTTTGTAACCTTCTCTATTAAGTACTCTCCCTACCTATGTGGTGCTATCTAATAGAGCTTTATAGACAACTTTTTTAATCTTAATCTTAATATTTTCTTATATATCTTATTCTACCATCAATACTCCATCTTACTACCCTTTAAGCCCTTAGAAACACCCAAGAGCTCTCTAGTTGCATTCCTTAAAAGAGTTGCTACTCTCTCTCACATCCGGCTGTATCTCCTTTCAATTTCTTTTCTTCTCCATATATTACTTTATCTCTTAATTGTTCTATCGTATCTCCTTTCAGGTTCCGTAATTTGACTTTAATACATCTCCTAGGACTTCTCTTTTCTTCCAACCTTTAATTATAAGATCAATAACCAATAATCTATGTTGAGTTGACAAGCAAGTGTTAAGTATCACCTTGATTCCTTACAGCTAGGTTGATCGCTTCTTATAAAGTAGTCAATTTCAGTTTTCGTGGCTCTGCTCTAAAAGATTACCAAGTGCTCCTTGTTTTTCTTGAAAAAATAGTTAGTTAGCACATATGTAAAAATAATATTTGATCTTATTTGCACGAAGTTTTCAAAAAATAATTATTAAATTAAAAATATTAAAATATTTAACACTAAATTAAAATTTCGTAAATTTTCAAAGCATTTTATGTTACCGAAAAGAGAAAATTGAAGTTGAGAGTTTGTGTACTTCGGTCATAGGTAATATGATATAATACTAATCCAACTCATTTCTGTCTTATTATTGAGTCATGTAATCTTTCAATTGTTGACTTACCATAGCCACGCTACTTTTGAATCTTATTCACTTTTCTCCTATATACGATTATGTTTGTAAAATCAAAGTAAAAAATTAACGTTTCTTGATTATTTACTTTAGTCCAAACGCTTTCAACTATCGTCACAAAGGAGGCTTGTAAGCCAACTTACTAGTAAATGTTACATACAGTCGAAGGATGGAAAAAAGTAGCACAACTTCTTAGATATTATGAGCTTAATCGGCAACATCATAACCTTGTGACTACAGAACTAGGTAGATCTAATCTAAATAACCTATTTTCCTTTCAATTTTCAAGTGCCTGTTCAAATATATAATTTTGCACTCCTCGTTTTCAAAATAAAAAAGAAAAAGAAACTTAAGTAACCTTCAAGTAATTCCTACTCTTCAGCTATAAATCAAAGTTTCTATTTTATTATATTCTATCATATCTAGGCTTGCCGATGAGTTCCTGCGTTCCCACCACTGAACAGCTTAAAAGAAAGACTTGGAATGTATCTCAAAGATAAAGGAGTTGTTAGGGTTGTATGATTTTCTTTTTGCAGATGGACATCACAACAAATTAAACCATACTATGCAAAAGAAAGCAATGGGACAATTACATGACTGCCTGCCTAAAGTTAAAAATTACACCTCTCGCAATCTAATCTCCACAACTGACGGTTGCGGTGCCGTCCTCTACATTTGCTTTGAATTGATAAATAAAATGCTTATGTACAACCCAACCCAATCCACCTTTTTCACAAGAGTGCCATAACCCGCGCCGTATTTGAAAACTTTGTTCTGTTAGGGTCCTTCAGGTTAATGAATATCAACACGCTTGGACTCTTCCCTCTTTTGAACAAGCCGCAGAAATCACCAAATAGATTGATCGCCCTAGCAGACTGCAACCAAAAAAGAACATATACTTACAAATTCTGCAATAAAATTTCAATGTTTAGAAGAGTGTAGACAACGTACCCAGTGCCTGCAGCACATTAATATTTGCTCATCTTGGCCCCCAAATTCCTGGAGCTGAAACACAAACCACATTTGAGCCTTTAATACTAGCCAATTGACTACAAACTAAGAACCACAGAAACAAAAGAAGAAAATTGACCCATATCATTAGCAATACATGAAGCATATAAGTAAATATGTTACAAAGTATGCAAGTACAGCATAGGCATGAATCTACTCTTTTACATCCTGCATTTCAATTTAAACTTGACAGGAAATGCATTTGCTACTGCAACTTCACCTTCACAAGTTGGTCTAAAGGAAGCAAAATTTCTGTGACGTGTTCCTCGCAAAGGAAATTCCCACTCATGATGTGGGTATCTACTAGGCTCTTTTGGGAGACCACCGTAGGGACCTGATCCATAAGATGATTTGGCTTCCTCTGGGTACCGTTGACCTAGAGCAATTAAATATAAGCTCAGAATATTGGGATGCCAGAATAACTACCAGAATGCAGCATTATGTCTTCTAAATCCCAAAAGACAATTAAAGCAAAAACCTTACCATGAAAGTGGGGTGGAGGATATCTCCAGTTCTCATTCATCTCATACGGAGTTCGCCGCATTCTCTCATGGTTATTATAGTGATTTCCACCATCAGTATTATGTGGAGCATTGTATCTGTGGGAGTAGGAAGGTGGTGGGGTTCCTCTTCGACACCTCATGTGATGGTCTGATGGAACATAAGAGAAATGATTTGAGGGGGCCTGCTGTGGTGGCCTTGGAGTATATGACTTGTGACGGAAGCTAAGATCATCACTGTGTTGAAGGTCTCTAATTGATCGTACACCAAATGAGGCGCAAGAGGTTGTTGAGTCACAAGCCTGGTTCCTCAATTTATCTCTACATTCTGGGGCATTATAGTCCCCTCCATTGAGAACCGACTTATTGATCCTTGATGCAATTGACTGCTGAGGCACAAATTGTCTCAAATCATCTTGCACATCCTGCACATTTGATCAGAATCAGAAAGTGGAAAAGAATAACAGAACTACTAACAATTGGCTTTTTATATTTTAAGGCATAACACTCCTAAATTTGGGAAAAATTATTTAATCATACATATTTATACCAAGCATTACATTAAATAATGCCTTACAAATGAAGAACGAATAGAAAGAGGTGGTGGTAGTGGTGGTGGAGGCGGAGGAGGTGATAATGGCAATGGTGGGGATGATGGATGAATATCCTGTGGAAGTGGTGGTCCATGGGACACTGTAAAACAAAGTTTATCTTGATGATTTGTGTTCTGTGCTGCACAGTCTCTGGCTTTGTTAGCAGTTGAATGGATTTCAATCTCACTAGGAGGAGCCACATCCTCCATTTCAAGCTCCCCATCAACATCCTCCAAGATGTGTCTATGTTTTTCCACTGCAAGGATGGACTCATGTTCCTCTGAATCCTCACATTTATGTTCTGGAGTGACTGGCTCAAAGCTCTCTCCATCAGAATCACTTACTTCATCTTCATCCTTGAGCATACGAGGCATACAAAACCCTGGAAGCTGAAAACTTGAATTGCTGAGAGTATAAGAAGAATATCAGTATAAAAGTTCAAAGAAAAATTCTGAACACAAAAGTAACAAGGATTTCAACAAATTCAAACCTTCCATATTCGTCAACAAGCATACCCTCCATATCTCTAACAGGATCATCTAAAGACCTTTCTGTCCTAGCTGAACGGCGGGAGTAGGGCCTAGCAGAAGAAGAGTCAACGAGTGAATCCAGTTCGCGCATATGGTGGCGCACTACAGATTCTGGAAGAATCCTTCTTTCCAACCAAAGTCTCAAAACCTAATAAATAAAGAAAAAAGTGCAAGGCATAAGACAAAATAGAAATTTAAGAATAAAAGGCAAAATGGCATGCGTGCAACGCTTGCCTTCATACACTGCCTCCAATTTTCGTGTGCATAACTTCCAGCAGGAGCAGCAGCAGAAAGCAGCCGTGGTAGTGCCGCTTGAATTGCTGAAGGATATATGCCACCAAAATCACCTAGAAATTTAAAATAAGCATAAGCATTCCATTTTGTGAACAATCAAAGCATTTAATATTGGAATCCAGAAGTAGATTCACCCTCTTGTGAATTGATTCAACTGCATGATCAAGGAAATATCAAGGAATGCAATTTACCCTTCAATCCACGAGAGCATTGAGTGATAGAATCAACAAGGAAGAATAGATCCACCCGTTTGTGTAAGTTTGATTCAGTTTCCAAGCTACGGGCTAGAATCTCCACCACCTAGCTCAGAAGAGAAAACTATTATCAAATAAACATTTAGGACCATATGTTTAAAAGAATAGAAAAGTAGTGCTACAGAAAAGTGACATTTCTTAAGCTGTAAAAAAGTACTGCCCACCTCATTTCTTCTTAATAGTACAATCTGAACTATTGCTAGCACATATCTATTCCATAATCTCTTCAAAATATTCCATAAGATCCTAAATAAAATTCCACTGTTCATAGCTTGCTACCTCTTAAGATAAAAAGATGAGAAGTAAATTACAAAAGCAAGCACGTATACCTTAGAAGAGATACCAAACTTTGCACAGTCAATTGCCAAGCGAGTTGCCCTTGCAATACTCTCCTTCGTCCTTGTCAAGGATCCAAGCATTCCCTCAAAGCATGAGAGAGCAACATGTGCTTCTGTAGGGTTGCACCATTTGCCAACAGATTTTGGCTGTAGAGGCATTGTCGTTTCAAATTTGTTTTCATCACCAACCGAACTGTACACAGGTTTCTTCTGTTGCAATTGCCCAGTGGGACTTGAACGGCTACTGTTTTCAGTAAAATTTGCACTTTCAGCAGTGGAGACATGGCACAATAAAGCTGTTGGTGGAGACTGCCGTTTTGGAGATTCCATTTCATCAGTTTGCAATGGACTTAACTGGACGGTCAACACTTGGCTCTTGGACAAATGATCAGGTTTCACATCTTTTCCTAGCCCACACCTAGATAAAAAATAATAACAAACTCTAAGAAATTGGCAAAGAACATGATTGATTACAAAAAAAAAAAGGAAAAGAAAAGAAAAGGAACACTATGAACTATAAAAGAAGCCTCTGACAAGCTGTGGTTGTAACTTCTCCACTGAACAATAACCAATCAACACATTTTCTCATTATTTTTCTTTCCTGAATTTGCAACCAAAGTGGACAAATTACTCTATACCTTATTCCGGATAAAATACTAAAATATATTATCCATTATGTTCAGGTAGCAATTGATACATAACCAAATATTGAAGATATTAAAAATGCTTAGCATAAAACCATGATCATAGTATAGGTTAATGAACCAGATTCAAATCAAGGAGATAAAGACACTTACAGGACATTCACTTGAATGCCATCTTCAACTGCAGACCTAAATGACTCAGAAGTAGCATCTCCTGCACTGTGTTTAAGCACATTCATAGAACCTATAGGTGTTCTAGAAGCTTCACAAGCCTGCGACATAAGGACCGGAATTGGCCCACATTGTTCCAATTCCTTGAAACTTCTACCAGAAGTTTTACGTCCAAAATCTTTTAACTCGACATCTTCAGAATTGTCCTCATGCTCTGCAAGTACTAAATGTTGTTGTGATTGTTGGTTGGAATGCAAAACAGCCTTCTCTCGATCACGATCAGGTCTCAAGTGTACTGGACTTGCAGTTTGTACACCCATACAAATGGTATAACCATCTTTGCTATCATCTGCAGCCATAGCCTCCATGCAGATGTCTCTGGACGGTTCTTTTCTTTTAGGGTTTTCCACAGATAGATTGCAAGTGTCTGCTTCTATGACCGTATCAGAATGACAACACACTGCAGAAGTCATACAGTCCAGAGAGCCTACAATGCCCTCTTCCAAACCATTGACTTCTTTGACTCCGATAACTGTAAGGGAGCTCTGTGTTGTAGATATTGAATCACAATTGATCTCCATCCTTGTTTTTATTATTTCTGCACAAGGTTCAGCTTCTTCAGCTGCATTAGCTGACATTGCTTCTAAGGCACGGTGTAGACGTTTGGATGGAGGTAAAACAGCTTCACCATCTGCTGAACAAACAAAGGACTGGCTTTCCTGGACTTTCAAAAGCTGTGATCCATTTCCCAAACTTTCAATGCATTCCTTTGGAGGTGATAATTTCTGTAAAACACTCATCACTTGAAATGAATCTCTATCAAGAGGACAATCAATGTAAGAATCTCTGGAAGGGCTATTCTGCTCTAAATGATTGGATACAACTACTTGACTGATGTTATTATGCATATCTATTTGTTCAGCTGGAAATTCATTAGAGTATTTTTCCTCCGCCTGAGAAAAGCCACTTCTTTCTACCTTCAAAGGTGATGGCTTACCCATTCTAACTCTGGCTCGTTTCACAAGTGGTAAATGCTCATCTCCTTCCTCTTTACCACATCTTTCATTGAAATTTGTACAAGCATTCTGTGCAGTTTGAATACTGTTATGTGCCTCCAAAACAACTTCCTTTTCATCTTTGACAATTGGATCACCTGCTTCATTAGTCAGTCGTTTTCTACTTGGTTTCCTTTTCTTCTTTATAATAACAGCCTTAATATGGAAATCAAGCCCTTTGCTCAATTCAGCATCTCCCTCCAAACACTCAACAGGAGATTCAGAGTGCCCAAGTTTACAACTACTGTCCACAGCACTTTCCTCATTCAAAGTTAAGGAATCAGAATCATTGTCGTCGATGCTATCACTTGAAACAAATGCAGGTGAACCTACATGATTGAAATCTGCATCTGGTGATTTCCTGATCTGCTTGTTCCTTCGCAAAGATCCTTGGAGTACATCAGTCAGCACATTCCCATTGAACTTGCTAGGATCATTAGATCTACAGGATTCCAGAAGTGAAGAACTTCTGGTCCTCTCAAGAGCTGTTGTCTTATTTTCTGCAACACATTTCCTAGATCGCATGTTTCCAGATCTTTTTCTTGAAATATAAGTAGTTACGATAGGTCTTCCAGTGTCCGTAGTGTTATCTGTAGCCAATGGCTCCTCATGCAAAGAGCTGACTTGCACTGCATCTTGAGCATTTGAAGTCAGAGGACTAGGATCGTGTTGACCAGCAATAACTGTCCTTGAAGATTCACTCTGATCCTTCAACTCAAATTGAGATAATAACTCCTCTGAAATCCCACCATTTGCATTGCTGACTCCATCACTGGGGTTTAAATCATCAATTTGATCTTGTTTCTTTGATTTCTCGTAACTATCAATGATCTCGCGCACTGCACGAACAAAGTCAGCACCCTTACCCTGACGTTTTGATTGAAGAGATTGCTTCGTCTCCTCAGTGAACTCTTCTACATCAGCAGGATTGCAGAAAGCTCTGAACAGAAACATATCATCAATACAGAGCAAAATGTGTAGATATACACCAACTTTGATCTTACACACAGTGTGCATATGGATGACAATCACATAGATTGCATATACCAGTTAAATGAGGTGAACATCAAACAGATAGCAACCTCAAGTAAATACGTTAAACAATTACAGATAGGCAACAAGAAGATCAAAAGACTTGGTGCATAATTACCTTTCTGTCAAGCGTGAAAGAAGGTATTCTCCATTTTCTAAAGGGCATACATATTATGGCAAACATAAGTAAGATCTTCACAGTAAAAATTGTCAAGTTGATCATTTTATATTAAAAAAATTGCTTACAGATATTTTCAGAGACCAGTATATCTTAAAAGCTTTTTTTCCAATCTTAGAAAGGCAAGCATCAAAGGCACATTTAACAAAGATAAAAGTTTATTAAAGAAGAATCATAATGGCCAAGAATTCTGAAAAATAAGTAGAAAAAACTGAGGCACCCACTAAAATTCTATTACCTATGCCCAATTCACCTACAGAGCTTCAAATCAATAGAGACAGATATTTATGACAGAAATGATTATATAGCTGTATAGGTAGCTTAAAAGAAACTAAACAACCAGAGAACAAAGAGCAAGAATGTAAAAGAGGATCAATACACGCATTGCAAGTGATAATGCCACAATTGCTACCAATTACTTAATCAAACTCTTTTAACTTTAAGTTGCATTTAGATTACCCTACACTAAAGTTGGAACTTTCTACTTCAGTTCTTATTCCTATTCTAATTCATTACACAATACAATGATTCCAAATGTAGATTTTTTAAGAATTTTGATCAAAAGTAAGATTTAAATTTCAAATTTCAAATAATTCAACTTTAACCAAATTACTTGACAGTCTGTGACAAGTTTTAAATAAAACAATTGTAATTTCCATTTTCCATAATTGACACAAAATTTCAATTTCAATGTCAAAAGTAAGACCCAAACAGACCCTAGGCCTTGAAGTGAAGGACCCTTTAAATCCCTAGACTAAAACCCCAAACATCGAAAAATTCTTACCAAAAGGCAGAACCGACAAGAAAATACGTGGTTATTAACCTCAGGAACATAATTTAATGGAGCAAAGAATTCAAAAGATCCTTACTTCTTTAAAGCACTCTGTCATCTCACTCACATATCCAATAACAAATCTCACCAAGTGTTTGCCCATTCCTTTTTAATACTCAGCTAATAAAGTTTCTTCATATTTATGCTTAGGGTAAATATTGTCATTGCTTGTCAATAGTCTCAGCATAACAAATTTCAACTCATAATGAAATACTGAAACCACATAATGACCAATAATCATTATTGATAAACGATGCCACCTTTCATCTAAAGTAGTAATAAAATACCATGAACACCATGTTCCATGACGAACACACCTTTTTATGACATAAATTGTACAAAATTGAACTCCACCATTTTGTTAGTAAATCACAAAAAGATATTATAAGTAAAGATGTGTAGCCCACAACTCATAAGCCAAGTTAACCAGAGCCTAGACCCAGCTCAGAAGTGTCAAACCAGTTCAAGTATAAGCAAAACGAGATAATATAAACTAGAACCTCATGGCAGGCCTGAACACTCTCAAAAACCTATACACTTTACTACATATCGACAGCTTGCTCCAAAAAATACAGCATAAGAATCAGCTATCCGGTATCACAGTTAGAAACACAGGACTTGCAAATCTCCTACACAAATTAGAACTACTAATGAGGGCTACAAACTAGATCTTGTGTGCAAAACATAGTAAGAGAACTTACTGTACATAGTTGTCATTCAAACCAGAACACAAACGGCCAAATGAAGACAAATTCCTCAAATTTGTTAGAGAGTTCTTATGTTCAGTTGCCAGGGGTACCTACAAGCTCTAGGTACTATTTGCAATCCTAACTTGCAAAATTCTAGAACAACTAAAAATTCCCAACAGAACATCTTTTTGGCCCGAAATAATTTTGGTCCCACTAAAAGTTTTCTTCAATAGTTCTTTAGTAATGTCCTAAAATAAACACAGTCAGCCACATTATGGTCTTAAGAAAGAACGGCAGACTTGAATCTCTACTTTCCCATGAATCTCTCTCTTAGTCAGAACAAACAACCTAAAAAGTAAGAAGAGATTTTCGTGACAAGAGTTCAACATAAGAAGAGAATCTCCACTTAATGCAGTATCGTTTGGGCTGCATTTCAAATACATGAACTTCGGTTCATTGTTCAACTGACCAATTAGCAAATAGTTAAAGAAAGCCTTTCACTAAAATGCCAAAAGATTATCATTACCAACAGACAACACACTGAACCAAGTTTCTGAAAACGACAGTTTAAATATTTGCACAGCAGTTCATAAATTTTGGGATGATACAATCTAAAATCATAGTAATGAGGGCATAGTTTATTATCTCAATCGCATATATCCCACATACTCACATTTGCTGGGTTCCAAAGAAATAGACAAGTACTTTCTTCCAATCAGGTTGAAAGCCCCACTTCTCCGGTTCACTTACCTGACACGAAAACCCAACTTGATAAGTTCAAAGTCCAAAAGTGAATACACATTTATACTACGAGTCTCATTACTAGAAGCCTGAGCTTGGATAGGAATACAAACATAAAGACTACATAAGCAACAGTTTTATGATAGCAAATACGTGTGATTAACATAAAAATGTCAATTCTGCCATAAATTTCACCTCAAATTTCAATTATTGCGTCAGAAAACCCAACTGCCACAACTAGCGTCACCAGACTCAATACAAAATCGCACAGAAAAAGGACCCAGCTTATACATCAACCAACATCTAAGGAAATTCTGACCAAGAAACCAAAAGAATCTCTAAAGTTTCGTTTAATCTAACATTCAAGCGCGAAAGAAAAGCAAAGCAAAACAGAACCTACAAATAGCGTGTCAAAAGAAAAGCCTACACTTGCAACATCAGAACCAAAACTTCAACTACTTGCACACAGTACATCAAGCTATACCCTAACCCAAATCAACTACGAACCAAAACTCACCCAGAACCACAAAATACACAAACATGCAACCAAAAACCCTAAACCAATTAACCTTCCGATCAGAATCAAAACTTCAACTATTCGAACACAGTACATCAAGCAATACCCTAACCCAAATTAACTCCGAACCAAAACTCACCAAGAACCACAAAACACACAAGTATGCAACCAAAAACCCTAAACCGATTAACCTTCCAAAATATAAAAGTTTCCTAAAAACTAATTCACAAACTCGAAACATATCTGTATCTAGGAACAAGTAGACAACAACTATCCACGAGAATTAACTGAGAACTATACCATGGCTGGCCAAGACGGATAGCCTTTAAGCTTGGCGAGTACGAGATCGCCAACTTTCCATTCACGGCGAGCGGGGGCCGTGGAGGCTTTACCACCGCCTCTTCTGCGACTGGGCGCCATCGTTAAAACGCCACAGTTCCAATCAAATTAAAGGGCACGCTTGAATCTGAAGCGAACCCAATGATTTCTGCCCGCAAGAGGGAGTAGCGCAGCACTGTCTAGGGTTCCCTCCAAGACTCGATTCCAGGGAGCAGAGCGCAGGCATTGAAGCTCAGAGAGAGTTTGACAACGAAGATGATGGTTTTTGTTTGATGAAGCTGGGACTAACGTGCGCTTAGGGAGTATAGGTTAACATTTGTTGTGAGAGTAAGGGTTAACGTGCGCTTGGATGAGGTGGTGTGGGAGGGTGGACGTGTTGTATTTTGCAGGAACACGTGACCTACCAACTGCTATCCATAGTGAGTCTCGTTTCAATAAATTAAATGGGCTTTTTTGGGATTTTGGGATTTACATTTTTAGAAAAATAATAATTTTAATAAAGTAAATTTTATTTAATTTATTTATTAATAATTTATTTGTGCCTAGAATTTATTAAGTATATATATATATATATACTAAGGACGAATTGGTGGACGACCATAGAATCCATCCCACTCGTCCATTTAATCTAACGGCTAATATTTATTTCTTGTCTCTCTTATTTATCTCACACACCGACACTCTCGACTGTTCTCCCGTTTCACCAGAAACAGGTTTATGGCTTGCATGAAGAAAATTCGACGGAAGTGAGGCCAATGGGATGTTTCACTGTTTCCACTATGATCGTGGATCTGGTAGAGCGCCAAAGTTCTTGACACGAGGGGGTTTTGAGTTTTTCAGAAATTTCTTTCCAGGTACGTGTTCTGATCCTCTCCAGATTTGCTCTCTCCGTGCTCGGATTTTCGCTCTTTGATTCTCTCTTCCTAGTCTTGATTACTCAATTTTTAGCTCTTCTCTTGCTTAAATCTAGCTCCGTTGCTTCTGTAAAGAATGATTCGAGAGCTTAACGACCGATTTCTGGGATATTTAGCTCTTTCTTTCTCTTGTAGTTTTTAGGTTTTGACCGAGTTTCAGCGGGTATCGCCAGATCTGCTCTCTCCGTGCTTGGATCTTCACACACGGTACGCTTTCGCTCTCTGATTCTCTCTTCTTGGTCTCAATTCCTCAGTTATTATTATTTTTCTTTATT